>VYXC01001398.1:0-65987 GCA_013397175.1 Platysteira castanea
AATAAAAGTGTCTTTAATTATTAATATTCACCAAAGCTTCTGAGGGCCCAGTAGCAGTTAGGACCCCAGAGTGCTGAGCACCACACAAGGTTTTTGTCCCTGCAAGGGATGGGTCGCTACACAGAAATCCCTGGGGCAACAGAAACCAAACATGCTCTCAAAGCAACAGCATCTTCTCAGTAAGTCACTGAACAGCTCGATTACCTAGGGCAAGGCACATTGTTATGAGTCTCCTGAAGCCCTGTCTGACACAATCAGCGGCTGAAGCCCTTGCCAGGGGTGCCCAGCCTGGAATAAAGCTGGCAGGAGCTTTTTCTTGTGCTGTAACATTCGGATTTTACTGCAGTGCCACCCCCTCTGCCCAAGTCTACAACCCTGCAGCACAGCTGGTGCCGAGGAGCACACCTGGTGCAGGCAGCCCGGTCCGCAAGCGGCCGTGTGAGATGCAGACTGAGCTCTGGGCGGGAGCCCAGAGAGACGAGAGGCCGTGAACTGCTCCCTTTGCAATAACAAAGGGCACAAAGAGCGGTGGCACAGCCGGGGAATGGGCACTGAGGGACGCGGGAGGAAGAGCGAGGCCCGTGAGCGGGTGGCTTGCGAGGGGATGAAAGCCCGGGGTTCCTTTGGGGGGATCCTCCTCGGAGGCAGCAGCTCGGGCTGTTCCTGTGTTCCTGCGCCATGAATAAATGGCTTTATGGAACGAGACCTCTGAGACTCTGCCATGGGAAACAAGGGGTCGAACCGGTCAGCTCTATTAAGTGATAGTATTAAGATCAGGCTAGGAGTGATGAGGCCCCTTTTGACATGGCATCTATCAGACTTCATTCTGAAGTTGGCCAAATTGTTCTGGAGCTTGGTTATAAAGTGCAGATTGTGTTGGATTTATTAACAGTAGGCTTTCTACACCATTACTGTCCATTTTTCAGGATCAAAACTACAAAATGTCAATACACTAATACAAGAAATGCCACGTCCCAGATCACGGACAGCAATTTCAATAGGTGAGAGTATAATGGTAGCAGCATTTTATGTCAGTCACTGACATAAAAAAAACAACCCCTGTCTACTACCTCCTCAAACAGACCCTCTATTTTCACTAAATTAGGTGTAAAATGTATAGTACATGCCACATTACTACATGGCCTTCCTACTTAGGGATAGAAGTCCACAGTCAAATCGACAGATTACCAAAGCACCACCTAAACTTTGGCAAGCACATGCATAGGCAGGAGATATGGATTACAATATCTGGTGCCAATTTCCAGTCCTGTACACAACTTCTAAAGGTGAAATCAGGGCAATTACTTATGCAAAAGCATCATTCTCACTTCAGAAGCCATACAGACAGAGGAAATCATGGCAAAGTGAGTTAGGAAGGGGCCGCAAGAAGATTTCCGCTTTACCCACTGTGCTGAGGAGAATCATAGGTTCCCAGTTAGTGTGATGGTTGGCTCTGTGACTGAGACAAATGAATGTTAGTGTGGAAGAAACCACATATTGACTTCTTATGATACCAGGTTACTTCTTACAAAGCTGCATGGTCCAGGAGGGTAGATTGTGGTTGCAGCAATGGGATTTGTTATTAATTAGATCTTTGGCTGCAGCTTAAAGGCTGCATTGTATCTCTCAGGTCAGACTTTCCTGCTGCCAGTGCCATCAAAGAATTCGTAATTGACTCCATAATTCACTTAAAATTTTCTGGCAAAGGACTATATTGAGCACTACCTGACGCTTCTTCCTACATAGGTTCCTTACAGTGTACAGGGTACTAATAACTTATTTAACCCTTGCATATATGTATTTTATTTCCTATGCATAGAACATCCACTGGCATCCAGATTATAATTTTTTTTATCCATAGAAAGCAACTATCTCATATTTGACATGGACTTCCTTGTGACTGCAAAGACGTCCTGGAAGAAAACAAGCAATGCAGGGACACTTGCAACTCAGATTTTCTTCTTTCTTGCCATACAAAATTAATCATTTATTAAGAAATTGTTTCTGGCTCAGCCAATCTGACTGGCAAGGACAGAACAGTGCCTTCCAGTCTGCCTACCCCATCCCTAATTAGGTACTCCAAATCAGTTGGAGTAGCATTTCATGGGAAAAGACCTACAGTTCCTGCAGCTACTGTAGGAAACTCACTCATGAGCTGTCTACTGCTCCACCAGGAATTGTGGTAGTGTACACTGCGGAATAAATCCCATGAGTTAATGTCTGAGCATTTAATGGCAGAACTTCATGAAAAAGTAAACAAATGTAATAAAAATAATTAAAGAGAAGGAATAATAATTAAAAAGAAATCCACACATTCTAGTTCAAATGCATATTACTGTTACTTCCAATCAAAGCTAGATGAATTTTTTTCAGATTCTTCCTCTCAGACTCAAATGAGTATTCCCCTTCTGATCAGGAGCAAGTACACCTAACATGGTAGCAGGGCTTTATTTTGTTTCAAAGATAGCAAAGTTATATGACTATAGAAATAGAAATTACAGCTCCACTATGGGAGTACTCATTTTCAAGGCTGCCATTGTCTCTCCACTATGTTGCAGGAAAGTGGTCATGTAATGGGAAGCTGAAGCTCTAAACACTCTGTCAGATGTGGCTTTGACAAAACATTAATTCACTGCCTCTGATTCGGTTCACTATCTTAGCCTCAGCTACCATGTCAGCTTCCAGAATGCCAACATGGATCATGAAGGGTTGTCAGTCACTGTTAACATTCTAACAAGAAATATTTAAGAGAGAGAGCTATGAGTTCCTCCCACTGTCCATGGAATAAATGCTTGATTGGTTTCCTGAGCTGGAGGATGTAAGAAGCGTGCTTTGAGGTGACCCTGCTCCACAATAGCTCCATATATCATTTCTGGTTTATAGGGAAGGAATCAAAGCAAAGGTGACTTGTCTGACGTTACATGGTGCTAAAAACAAAATCTGGGTGTCCCAAATCCTGGTACAACAGCAACCTTTCCATTTCATACCAACCTATTTCATCTCCAGCTTGGCAATTCTAGGAGCAAAATTCTGTACTTGGTTTTTATGAGCTACTGGCTCCTTACATTTACTTTAGATGAGAAAAAGATG
Organism: Platysteira castanea; assembly: GCA_013397175.1. Lineage (NCBI taxonomy): Eukaryota > Metazoa > Chordata > Aves > Passeriformes > Platysteira > Platysteira castanea. The sequence continues at coordinate 3,091 of VYXC01001398.1, forward strand.
CCATGGTTTAGTCCTGAAAAAACTCAACCTTCCCCACCACCTGCTACTCTCCTACACACTTATATTAGCATGGAATACACTGGGTTAACAATTTTCTACTAGATTGATTTGCAGCCTCCTAATATATTTTTTTAACCTTATGATGAGTGAAACTTCACTTTATTGACAGCAACTTGCTTTTTTATTTACCTGTCATTAATCTCCTCATGATAATCTCAGGGCTCTGAAGGCCCTGGCAAACACAGACTGAAACCACTCCCCTGGAGAGCTGCTTGTCAAGGGATTTTATATCCTGGTCTTTTACCCTGCAACATAAATCCCACAATAAACGTAACACAGACTTTGTATACAAGTGGACCCACTTATTTCCAGAGTTTATTACTTCCTATCTTGTCACATCTTCACCATCTTTGATTTACATAATAGTTGTCATCCATAAGGGCTTTAGATGCTTGCTCCAAAATGATTGTGTCTGCTGCAGACATTCCTGCTCTCCCAGGACAAAAAACAGAGCCACCCTCTCTCCTCAAGCTCCACCACACAGAGAAATGGAGTACTGCTCTCCACTAAGGTCACTGGTTAAAAGCTGTACTTCAGAATGGCAAATACCACAGACAGATTATATCTGTTACAGGCTCATGAACTACAAAGTAGTAACCAGTAAGCAAGATTTCTATGTTGATACCTTAAACACCTTAAACCAACGCCTTTCTCTCCCTAACACAGGCTGCTGCAGAAGGAAGTCTCTGCAGGATTTTACTCAGACAAGCAGCAAATCTCCTCTGCTTTCATCCATGGCTGAAAAACAACAGACCCATTTGGGAGGAACTGAGCTCCTGGGCATGGTTTGCACGATCATCAATCAGCCCTGCACCAACTCCTTGAGCAACCCCAAGAAAAAAAGCACCAAACAAACCAACAAAAAATGACCCTTCTTGCACTGCTGTCTGCATTTCATCAGCAAGATGAAGACAATGGTAACTTCTTATCAATGTAAAATGTCTGTCAATCCACAAGGAGACCTGCAGCACTACAGATGTTACCACAGACTGCTGAACAGCCATCCCTGGCTACTGTCAATAAAGCAAAATTCCTCTGGGAGAAAAGCCAAAAATAATCGTAGCAACCAGAAAATATATTTCAATATAAATATATGATGCATGACAACATCATCATCATCATCATCATTATTATTATTATTATTATTATTATTATTATTATTTTAAACAAAAGCAAATTGTCGTTATTTGATGTTTGGATTTTGCTCAAGAAATGACTCAAACTTTGAGGAAAATATTTTTTGCTGAAGAAAAGAGGAAAAATTTTGTCAATCCTCCCCCTCTAAAGACATACTCATTTTGGGAAAGAACAGATAAAACTGTCAGTCTTCTGAATGCTGGGCACACGTCTCATCCTTTTGACATTTCATCTTCTTGTATGGTGGTATTTCCTCTCATGATAAAATATCATAGTCTCTCCAGCTTTGAGGCATCAGGTCTGGCTGAGCAGTTGCCGATGAACCAGACACCCCTGGCACGTGGAGACCTCCAGCACGGGTATGGAACTGCCCATAACGGAGCAGCGTGTGCCTCTGAGCAAGGATCCTCTTAGGAGGCACATGTTCCTAATGGCAGCTCCAGCTGGTGGCCCTGCCACCACAGCCGGGCCTTGAGGGCTCCTCCCAGGGGCAGGTAAGGAGAGAGGGGCCTTCCCTCCCTGTTAGAAGTCACTTGCAACACACGGCATGGATGAAAGGAAACAAGTCTTGAAAACGTAACGCAAGTCTGAGGTGCAACCTTGCTTGAGATAAGTGCTTGGATGTCTGGGTCTATTCAAACTATGCAGCTCTCTTGGGTTTGTGGCAAATGGGCTGTGAAATTTCCAAAGCAATTGCCTGTTATGAGGTTATCACTGCTAGGGGAGTGTAGGAAGCAACCCAAAGTTGTTTTTCCTGACTCCCTATGTGCACAGAAGTCCAGAAGACAGCTACTATTTGGTGCACTGACTGCCATTAAAAAAAAAAAAAAAGCCTGTCTATCCTTTTTTTCTCTGCTCCTTTCACTTTTTTTCCTGTCCTCAGTTTGGTGCCTTATGCTGACATTTGAACTCCTGTGCAGTGAAAGCGAATGTGCCCCTGCAATCTGGTAGTGCTGTAGATCCACTTTGCACAAGCGTAAATTATTTAGCAGTGTTTCAGACAGCAGCAATTGGGTCAACGTCATTCACCCTCTCACAAAGACAGTGCTTTTTGCTCTTGTCTCGTTTGCTTAATCTGAAAGGTCACTGCAACTGGAAGCATATGTTTATTCTTCTATATGGAAAATATAATACTACTTATTTCCTTCCTGAGAAGCCAGAATTGCCTCAACAACCATTTCTTTCACACCATTGCTGCACTTCTGCTTCTTGTCCTGTCTGGAATGTAGTGTTTCAAAAGGGCATAGAATAATGGAAAAGTTACGATGAACATTTCTGGAAAGTAAAAAAGGGAAATATTGATTTCAGTCGTCTCTAAAAGCAAAACTTACTATGTATTAAAATCAACCTTGCCTGACAATTCATCCACCTTGCCTGACTTTGTGTTCCCTGGGGCTGTCATCCAGAGCAATCGCTAAGACTTCCCAATCAACCATTTTGAAAGGGTGCATTTTCTTTTTTTATCATCAGTTTGGCTTATCACTGCAAAATGATAAAGAAATAAATCTATATTAATGATGTGTACCCATAGAGTTAATCCATCCTTTACTTTTAATTTAAGATCTCAGAGTTTTGTGGCAGAGCTGTAGGCAGTTCTATAAATTATGTATTTCTGCAGTTCTTCTCTGTGGATCCCCTTAGTACCTTTGCCAGAACTGAAACTAAGCTCAGCTGCTAAGGCAGAAATTGCACAGGTCTGTGGAACAAAATTTCCTGGTGTGTGTCAAGAAAATACTTTGATTCATTAACAAGGTGTAAAATCAGAAAAAATGGACTTTATATTAAAGGGACTTTATTTATGTAGTTCTGCAAACTACACTTCAAATTTCTGAAATATTTTCTGCATAGTTTGAGTTTTAACTTATTTTAGCCCTGAGTCTCCTATGGGGAATTTCTGGTTATTTTGAGAATTTCAGATGAGCAAGAACCTTGGCATTTCCCTGATTTCCACATTAGTCAATGACCAGGAGTCTCAGTCTTTAAAAGCTCTTTGCTTTCTTGAAAATAGAAGTGATATTTGATGCATGTGATACCTGGAGACCAAGGGTGAAACTCTGCACTTGAGAGTCTTTGTGGAGCTTTGCTCTCAGTGTTATCCATGCGATCAACAACATTCCTACTCAGGAGTGACAGGTGAAAGGAATGGAAGGCATGAGGAAAAGTCTTTATAAAGAATAAAACAAATAGGCTAAGTTTTGCTCTTTCACATGACTTCTAGCATGCCAGGAAAAAGAAAACAACCAGCCTTTGCTGGTTCTTCAGACATACGCATTTTAGTGTAATGATGATAAATGAAAATATGTTTTATTTAGCTTTTCTTTTTTCAATAAAAAGCTTTAAAAGATAAATTCTTCCAGACAAAAAAATAATTCCTCATTGAAGTGCATTAAAACTCTTGCAGAAGTACCTCGGGTATGCCTGCTGTATTCTTACAGAACAGATTCCTCTTTCTTGTACAGCATTTTGCTCCACAAGTTATGCTCTGAAAGTGAGCATGAATGAAGAGCTGGATGCTGGCTGGGTGAATGGCAACAGCAAAACTAGAACAAGAAGCTCAGGCACCTACAGTGCACTGTAAGCAGGTTTTCTTTAACCTCTGGCAGGAGCTTGCCAGAGCAACTACCTAAATTCAGTCTGAAGAGGAGTGGCAATGCATTTAGGCACCAAATAAAAATGACTAGATAGATCAGTACCTTGTAAAGATGTTGACCATGGTGACAAGGACTTTCTTTTCCTTTTTTTTTTTTTTTTTTTAGCTATGGATGTCATTATGGGAAAAGGTTTTTTTTTTCCTCCACTGGAACTATATGTAAAAAAAAAGATCTGTCTTTATTCATTATTTTTACATTTCTCTTAGTAAAGAGGTCATCTACAATTTCTTCTTTTATATTTTTCATCCAAAGAAAATCACTTACAAGCCACGAAGAAATGACCTTGGAGGTCCATAAATCAATGTGACAGGTGATTCAATCAGCCACATGCCTTCTCTGATTTAAGCAGCTGCTGACTCTCCTGGAGCACGCTGAGTGCAGGTCCCAGTGGCCCTGCCAGTGATGAAGAAAGCAGCAGGTTTGCACTTTTAAAACCACTGAAGCCTGGCTGAGGAAATCACTGACACAAGTGAAATAAGAGGGACTGAATATTTAATTTGCCTGATCTGCTGGCACCACGCACACCTCCACACTGCATTTTCTCATCCTGCCTGCACTGTCAGTGTCGCTGCAGAAACTGCGACTTCTGTGGGGATTTTGTTTCTACAAAGTGATACTTCAAGACTGCAATTTTTGTGTACTTCCCAGGCGAGCACTTAATGAACTTTTGGAGAACTGCAACAAGGGTAGGGGAAATACTATTCAAACTTAAATGAGAGAGGTAGAACTGGACAACCTGCTGAGTGCCAACAGGAAACCTCCACCTGGTGGCCCAAATTCTCCTTAAATTCAGAGTGGCTCATTATATCAGAATGACTTACTGCTGAATTTTTATGGCATTGCTTTGGATTTTTTCAGATAGAGAAAATAAGAAGGCTTAACAGAGTTGCTAGGGTCTAAGCAAAGATAGAGTTTATTCCTGCAGCAAAAAATATGTACTTCATCTACTCTGATAGCCCATATTTTTCTCCTCACTTAAAATGTATTTGCACATGGCTGTCTCAACATACACTGTAAATTCAACAGTTCACAGTGCTTTCCCAGGAGTAAACCTGGCTTCTCAACTTTATTCCTTCAGGACACCAAAGGAAGCACAGGAAAGATTCAGGAAGATTTTCTACGAATGCTGAAAAGTCTCATCTTTGAAAACAAGCTGCCAGTATGCTCCTAACTTTGTAAAATCTAATTTGAAGTAGATTTTAACAAGCTTTAGGGACTGGCAGGTTTCATACAGTTACTTCGAATCAAGTCTCTGAGTAGAATGAAGTCTCTGAGTCTCAGTACCATTTTCTTTTAGTAGAAGACATTGTACAGATTAATTCACTGAAAGAAAATGGAAACATGGAAGAAAAACCAGAAAACTGTCAATGTTATTTTTATAAAACTTGCAAAATTCTCCTCTTTCTTGAGGGAAAAGAAATGAAAAAGTTCTGAAATGGATGTGGAATAATGCCTCTAGATACTGGAACATAAGATCTGTCGGACTGCCTCTACTGAAAGATCCGTCTCACCCAGGGTCCTGATTGAAAAATACAGACAGTGGAAGCTCTAGGTAAAAGACACATGAAAAACAGCAGATACTTACATAAAGCAAGACCATCCCTTACCTTACCACCTCCTGTCTCACTGCCTCAGCTTGTGGCTACCATCCTGATCGAGTGGCAACTGCCTTGCCAGGGCTCTAAATTGCATCAAATTCAAACAATAGGATGGGCCACATGCACATTTCACCTAGAAGGAACAGCTGATTTTTCATGGCATGGCTCCTTTTTGTCCTCGCCTCCACACATGGTTTTGATCAAAGCTTAATTTTGGAAAGTTTTGTGGCTAATGTTACAAAGAAAATCAGACTGATTTACTGCAATGGTCCATTTTGTCCTTGAAATGAAAAAAAAATGGTGCACAAAAGTTTTGAAGGATGTACTCCCCCACTCTCAGGAGGGAAAATGAGAAAGGCAAGGAAAGGTCTCTAATCCCTTTCTGTAATGAATTACTTTTCTTCTGCTCACCATGTTTTCCATCATCATTATTTTTTCATGCATCTGCTTTCTCCAATATCTTATTGTCATCTTTCCTCCCTCAAATAAGCCCATTAAGCATGTTCAACTTCAAAAGCTAATAGGCAGAGGTGCAAACAACCACTGACAGAGACATGATCATTAATAATGAGCAATGGTGAGCACGGTCTTATGCTTTTTCTCTTTAATTGCAGTTCATCAGCTGTATTAATGTACATTGCCTAAACTCTGTCCCACAAAATAATCCTGACTTAAGGGAACTGCAGTCCAGTCCTGATTGTTTCAGCCAGGCTTCTTGTCACCTTCAAAGCTGTAGTTTTCTACTGAAACCTCGGCCAGCAGTGGGGAACATGCAGGTATAAAGAGTGAAATACTGAAATGAAGATCAGACCTTCCTTTGGCATAAAAGGCTCTCAGGTGTAGTACACAGTATGTGCAAGAAATCCCTGAAACTAATCGATCCTCAGGCAGGTTGCATGACTACACCATTTTGTGCTGTTTTTACTTAGACGAGATCACCAAAAGACACAGAAAATATTTAGGAAGAGAATACTCACCATGCCTCTCAGATGAAAAATTAACTTCTGTGAAGACAAGGTGAATTTAAAACTTGGAGGAAGAGAGACTGCTGGTTGGATTAGGGGGAAAAAAAAAAAAAGAGGGAGAGGAAAGATTTATGGTACATTATGCTACATTTATGGTACGCGTAAGTCCATCTGAAATGTAGGCAATAATTCTTGATTATAACATTTAGTAGCTGAAGACCAGATTAAAGGCTACATTCTTAGTTGAAGCAAATTAGTTTAGTTTTATGCATGTGAATAGAGGTTTGCATAGGGCAAGGAGAAGGCTTTACATTTTTCTAAGTGTGTAGTAGATTTGCCTGTTTTCATTTTAATGCTAACAATGAAATAATTTGGGGGAGAACCATGGAAGAATTAAAGGAAAAAACATAACATGGGAGCTTGTGCCAAGGCTCCAGCTGCTCAGAAATGACAAGTTCTGAAAGTTTTCTCTGAAGCTACAGTGAAACGTTTCTGTCTATCATTTCATCTACTTCAAGGATTTCCGAAGAAATACATCACTACATTTTGAAAACTCAGTCCTTTGTCATGTATTGCTTCACTTCTTGGAATACTTTTGGCAAGTGTCCCTCATAAAGCAAGTCTGAGGAAATGAGCAGATGAAAAAGAAAAGTTATCTCTAAGGAATTAAGTTACCGAATTATTCTTAGAACCATGGAGATGACAAAGATAAAGGTTTCTTTGATAAAATCTGTAAAATATTAGTTGCAAAAAAAATGATAGAAACTTTACTGGTATAATGATCTATTCAGGCATGGTATTTTCTCCCTCTCTCTCTTTCTTTCTCTCTTTTTTTTTCTTTTTTTCTTTTTTTTTAAACTAGTAAGATCCTCACTAAGGGAGTGGGGCCCAGGGTGCTGTCATGTCACATCGTGGGACCCCAGCCCACCGCAGGGAGCTGCTCCTTCTCTGCTGATCACTCTAGCTAACCTCCTGCTCCTCTGCTTTGCCTGGTCTCCAGGAGTTGTGGAGTAAAGACTAAGGACAGCCATTTCAAAGAGGTAACACTTTGCAAATACTTTCTCATTTCAAAGATGTGACATTTTACAAAGACTTTCTTTTCTTTCAGGCTTCAATTTTTGCACTCCAAAGGTGCAAATTATTGCCCTGCATTAGGATGACTCCAGAACTGCTTAGAAGTAGTTGCTTGACTGTCATTTCTACACTTCATAAAATTGCTCTACTTCAGGATAGGTTTATATTTATTACATAAATGCTCTGAATGTGATAACACAAACAAACATAAATTAGACACTTAAGGCCAATCCGTTATTTATATTCATGCTCACACCTCTCAACAAGACATCACGGGACTCTTTCTCCACTCTACACATCAGAAGACCAAACTTTGGGCTACATTTTTTGTCTGAAACATGTCTTTCACCAAGATAAAGGCAGCAGAGAGAAGTGCAAGATGTGAGCAACATATGGCCCTTCATCTGCAACTGCAAAAGTCTTGTTCTGCTGACTGGTAAGTCAGGTAGATTTTTTTTCTACTAAGTAAAAAACTCATTAACTCTTCCATTATGTGAAAGAAAAATATTTTTATCTCATTGTCAAAAGCAAATACTTCCAGACATTTGATCATAACTCTTATAGCAAGGTTTGTATGGAAAACAGGAATGGTTTTCTATCTAAAATTTCTAAGGCACTTTGAGGATTATGTTTTCCATTCCTGGTCTTTGCTCAAAAGTACAAGCACAACTCTGTCAGCTCATAAACAGTGTAATAAAAATGAAAAAGAGATAATGGTCTTGCAAATTAATCCAACCATGCTGGAAGAAGAAACAACTGAGTTTTTAACTTGACTTGTATTTAATCCTCATTAATATCTTATTTGGTTTGGATGTAGTAAGAAGCAGGAGCATGGGAACAAGGAGAATGCTGAGGAGATTCTGATCACTACTCTCATTAGAGATGGGAAAGTTCACTTTTGAAGGTGGATATTTTGAGCATCAGTAGACAGCAAATAACAAAGCCTGCTTTTCAGAGTTGGATGAAATATGTTAACAGTAATTGCACTTTTTTGCATGACATGCCAAAATCTTTATATTTCTCTGAAAATTTAAATACATTATGCCAATCCATTTTAAGGAGGCTTATATTTCTCTGTTTAAAAACTCATGCAGGATACTTTTTTTACTTTTCTTTCATTCCTTTAACAGTTTGTGAAACAGGGGGAAAACAATGGCAGTAAATGCCATCTCTGAAAGCTCAAATGACCAGGAAATGTAGTGGTTTTTCAATCATGTTGAGGCTTGTGGAAGTGAGCATAAATCTACTTATTTCAATACAATCACCGTCAAACATGCCAAACTTCTAAAATTCAGAGCATTATTCTGGAACTCTTTAGGTGCTCAGTTCAATTTTATCAGCCTAGTATCAGTTTCAGAAACCTTGGCCTGTAGCAGTATTAGCTTTTTAATCCTCCAAACATCTCTGAGCAATGGATGGTGGTGTGCAAGGTCCTCTGGCTTTAGGGAAAAGCAGAGTAGGACAAAACACAAAACAATCTGCTCATGGGCAGGTGGCAATTCAGAGCAGTCCACAGCCCTTGTCTTGTGGATTTGGTGCCAGCTGAGGGAGTTCCTGCTCTTGCTCCATAACGTCACATTTCTAAACTTAAGCATGCGTGGGCTGGGATCAGGAACCACACAAATGAACCACACTGCAAAAGAATTAAAGGAGTTTATTCCAGCCCCTCTCTGAGTTGCAACTGGTTTACAACTGAGGAAACAAATATGTGCATGTGAGGTGAGGAAGGATAATGTGGGAAGAACCAGCTGGGATCAGCTATGACAGAAGGGAACAGTTTAGACCAACATAACTTCCAAACAAAAGGTCTGAGCTGGCAGAGCCAGAAGAAGAACGTGTATCTTCCTGACATTTATTTCCAGAGGCTTGGGTGATACATGTCACATCTCATTTATCCCAGTTTACCACCTGAGTTTCCTACTCAGTTCTTAAGAACACCCTCAAACATTAAAATTTTTCTTCTAGCTTTTCTGCACAACATTTTCCTCATTTTCACCAACAGCATCCAAAGGTCTGAAAAAGGCGACACAGAGCTCAAGAAGGGAGTGAGGAGAAAAAATGCCCCTTTGTGTGACAATTTACATATGGATAATAGTACACGGTGTGTGTCAGCCGCAATTAGAACCACGTCTCCAGAGTTTTTGAACCAGTGTAGTAAACTGGGGCCAGGTCCTGACCAAATCTGGGCTGAATTTCAGGTGATCTCACTCCCTCTCCATGGGCTTCACAAAGATTTACACATTATTTCAGTATGGTTTCGATAGATACCATGAAGATGTGAGCAGATGGATTTTATTTCGTTTTTAAGTTAGAAAACATCTAAATGCATTAAAGTTATGAATGGTCCAAAGTGAATGCTGGCCCATAAGCCTCAAACTCAGGTTTTTATGCAAGAAATGGTGCAACACTTATTACTATGATATTTGGGTGGCCAGTTTTCTTACGATACAAAACACAAACAGTGCTTAGGATAGTCTTCCATACTAATACAGTGACAATCACTAAAAGGTCCCTGTTTACTAATGGTTATGAGGGTTACCGTGAGTCTTTTGCACCTGAATAAATGTGAGATGACACATGATATGTACACACCTAAGACCCATGCGTAGACTGAACATTCTAGCCCTGCTTGGGCAAGGACATGGTTAGCTGATACAGCTGGCAGAGAGGTATAATAATGCTTTCACTTTTCTGATAGTTTCAAAACCAGAAACTGAAATAATCCATAAAATGCATTCCAAGGCGGGGCACAGCAGAGCTATCTTTGGATGGGACACATCTGCTATAACCATGACTTCGCACAGACTAACTGCTGATAATTAATAATTATGATCCTCAGACAGGGACAGTTGTTAATCTGCTGAGCTTCATTCAGTGTCCCAGTCCTATGACTGAACGCAAAGAGAATGGTGACTCTTTCCATATTGTACTGAATCCATCTTCTTTCACCCTTCAGCTTAAAAAGCTACTAGACCCTAACGCACTGTTAGACAGTCACCTGATTTTGGATGTCTAACAAATTAGAAGTTCTACTGCAGAGCAACATCACTGCACTCTTCTTTCTGTTTTTCTGTTTCATCTGGTCCAATAAACATTCTACATTCTTGCAGGGATACAAGCAAATGTGGGGGCTGAGAGAAATGAGGGGAGGGTGCAACAGTGCCAGGGTGTAGTGCCTGGGATTGTTGAGGCTGAACCATTTGGATGCTGCAGAGATGGAGCCACTGACATAAGCACGACAAGTTGCAAGTCCTACCCATACAGAAAAAGAGTCATGGTATGTTCTTGATTCCTGACCTAACCAAATGACTCTGCTTCCCAGGACTTCCATCCAGGTCAGAGATGCCAAGCTTGCTCTTTCTGCAAGGGCAGTCATGGTTTTGGGGACTCCCTCTGAGCCTGTATGCTTGGCAAATCCTCCAGTTTTCTCGGAGGCTTCTGTGGGCTCAAAAAGGGAGGCAGAGAAGGTACTCCGAACCTCAAAATGGTCTTCAAGTAACAGCTGGGACCCAAATCAAACACATTCCGAGATTTGGGGAAGTCACTCCTTCAACAGCTGGCAAGGAGAAAGCAGAGGGGGCTGTAGCACTGAGAGGAAGGTGACCTGAAAATTGCCTATTCAAAAAATCCTCAAGAATGCACTTAAACCCCTTGAACTGCACTCCTCTGATGATCACAAAAACACTGCTGCACCTCAGTTTCCTATCACATTCCAGAAGGTTTAGAAAAATTATTTCTATAGAAAGCTATTTATTTAATCCTTTTAATCTCTTCAAGTATATTTTCTGTTTGTTATTCAGTTCTGATCTTTAGATCTATGGGATTAAATTTATATTGTAGAAGAGCCTGGAGTGTTTCTTTTCAGGTTTATTTTATTGAGGGGGGGAAATCCCCCAAGTTTAAATGACTGAAATAGATATCGAATGACCCAAGCAGCAGTTCATCAAGTTCACACCACTACAAGTCAGAGCAAGCTATGGATTTAGAAAGCATGAACCATGAGAACAATTGCATCCTAGATCCAGTGAAAACTCCAGTCCCTAAAGAATTGCACAGCTGTTTTAGGCGGTCTACATCTATCTTCCCTGGGTGCATGCTTTGATCATTTCCCCACAATGACATTTATTTCAGATTTTGTGACCTCTTCCCTAATTCTTTGTTGCCTCACTCCTTGAATGCCTGGTTTCTTCTTGTGCCCTATGCAAAGTGAGTCTGGGGTGGTTGTAAAAAGTCACTGAGTTGAAACAGCTCTACTGCCCATGGGACATTCACTTTGTATAGGAGTGCGCAACTCTCTCTGTAGTTCCAGGAGGCAAAAAAATAGCGGGTCTTGCTGGGTGGTTTGCTACTCTACCCCTCCCCTGCCCTTTCTTAAAATCAATTTGTAATATGGTTCATGGCCCAGCCTCACAAATAGCTGTACTGCTGCAACTCAAGGAGCAGCATGGGAAAGCTGTGGCCTTAGCAGTTAAAGTACAGAGCAAAGGAATCCGCTGAGTTACACAAAATTTCTTTTTAAACTATGAGGAATAAAAAGATAACTATCCTGGCTTTAGCATAAGTGTATTCTGTAGGTTCAGTTTCATAGATGGTATATATTATATTGGCAAGAACTAAAAAAAAAAATCCCTCATTCAAAAAAGGGAATTCCTTGCCATGGGAGAAGAGCAATTTCTCTGTACAAAAGGTCAATTTTTATGAGGCTACATGCAAATCTCATTTCAGTATCTTTTATCAGTATCAGTCTGTGAGAAAGTTCAGGATAACCCATTGAAAGTGTGAGGGGTAAGATGCTTGATGATGTTTATTCTCAGCTGTTCTGTGTAGGCAGTGGGCAAGTCCCCCTTGGCAAAGCAAGGAGATACAAGGTCATGGATTTTACCCCATATTTTGCAGGTAATAAGTCACCAGCCCAGCTGACAGGAGGTAACTCATTTACACATGAAATACACCTCAGCTGACATGCTCACACTCAAGTCCCACCAAGATGTTGTACCTATTACCCTCACATTCCTGTCTCTCGTGGTTCACTCCAACCAAGCACAGCTAGAGGGAAAAGAGTCCATGGTGGGAGTGGGGGTGATGTTCCCAGGCCCTTGTAAAGCAGTAATTCAACAGTCTGATGATCTGTCATGTGAGAGAACCAGGTTCAGCTGCTTCTCCCTCAGAAGAGTTGTGAGACTGCTCGTTCCCTCATACAAGGAAATGTTTTAGCCCAGACCAGAAAGTTGAGGCAATGTCCCTCACTCACCTTTGCTGAAGAGGTTTAGAAATGAACCAGACAGATGAAGTAACTATTGCCATTATTAACGAAAAAACCCAAATACTTCTAAATCCATAATTACTGCAGTTCTTAACAACAAACACACAACTCTTGGCCTCACAATGAAATGATACAACGTAAGGATACCTGCTGTAACTGGCAGAGCAGCCTCCCACACATGCACTTGTTCAGCAGTCACAGTTCTTTTTGCTGGAAGGGCTTAGATATTTGCTTTGAAGCTCAGCATGGAGCTAAGGGGAACAGTTATCACTAACCACTGCATAGTCATGTACCCTTTTCTCATTTTCTTTAAGTCCCTTTTGTAAAATATTCCATCCTCTTGTAAGCTGCTGCCCTAGTAAGCTGCAGCAAGGTTTTTGTGGATGCATGCTGTGCTTTGAATACAGAGTAAGCAGTGAGATTGCTGTGTCAGTGTTTGCCTTGTGTGAAGCAGCCCTTACTGCGTTTTCAGTTTGCTTCTTCTATTTTCAAAAGCTTAATAACTATGGTAACCAGTGTTGTTTGTTTTGTTTTTATATTAAAAAAGATGCCACCATTAAGCAAGAAAGCAGTATGTAGTGTCCTAAATAGGAACCTCTGAACTATACAAAGTTTAGTCTAGCTACTCAGTTTAACTTGCTCTCCATCATAGGCTCTGTGAGGGGCACTATTCATCAGCAGTATTTTCATTTAGGACTCTGAATGTATATCGAAATTATCCCTGCCAGCTTGGCTGGAAGAAGAGGCCTTTTAAAAACAGCATTAATACATTAAGATACTCAGTAAACACATGTGGGTTTTGACAGTTGTAGAGCTGTATGGGTTAACTTCAAAACTAGCCATCCTTCAAGAACTTGAAGGAACTCTTTTTTTTCTCCCCTCAAAAGTACAAGGATGTTGCCAGCAATTATTAAAATCACAGACCCTCAAGGCACAGTAAAACACCTCTGTTCTTCTTAAAATCCATTCTAGAACAAAACCCATCCTCATCAGCAGTATAGATAGGTGAAGAATAGTTCAGAAGCAAGAGAGAGGAAGAACAGCCTTCAGCAGGATTTAAACTTCACACTAAACACCTGAAAGCCTCACCAGTGCTAAAAGTCCCTCTGAGAACAAAGCAAGACAGGCAGCAGAACAGAGGACACCTTGCAAATTCCAGAACAGGCAGCTCCACTGCAGTGGAAGGCTGAGTACAGACAGTTTCTCAGATGGATCCCAGCTCACGGACAGACTGGAAGTCCCGAAACAATGCCTGCAGAGACGTGCACTGTGAGAAGGACAAGTATATTTGCCTCCATGAAAACTACGGAGTGTTTCTTGGCCCAGATGCCCCTTAGAAAGCGATGCAGGGTTCTTGGGCTGCCCAGGGGAAAGAGAGAGAAATAGCAGGACATGGAGATTAGGAGCCACCCTGGAAAATCATAAGGACCATATTCTAAATCACAAGCATATGAACCCATTGTGTACAGAAACGTAAGTTAATCTGGGTAATAACCCCTCTGCTGCACTCCCCCCCTCCTCACGGAATTTAGTGGATATTCACATGCAGGGCAGGGTGCTGGGGCAGGAATGGTAGAAGAGATGCAAAATTCATAAACCTGGAAGCATTTGCAAGTGGTGCAAGTGCAAGGGGAGGGTGTTGCTTGATCCTCAAACACCACTAACTTACTATATGCAGTTTATCCTCAGTGAAGCCTTCTCTGGCAACCAGTAATGCTATTGGCAACCAGCAAGATGAAATGCAGTACAAAATACTGTCTGTTAGAGAATTTTTTTTTAAAGGGATTGAGAAAGAAATTGTTATTCATGGACAAATTGTTCAGTCTTTTTTTGGTCAGAATGTGAGTGGTTTAGCTGAATTAGAGCTGTGGGGTTTGCCCTTCAGTGCTGCTCTGAAAAATTCTTATCAAGAACTGAACCTTACCATTTGCATTGGCCCAGCTCCTCCTGCTTTTCAGAAAGCAGTAATTGCACACAGCTTGCTTTACTTTGCTTCAGCTCTCCCCCTGGGAACCAATACTTCTCATTTCAGTGAACAGAGCTGAAGCTGAGAAAATGAAGCCTATTGTTACTTGAGCTTAAGAGGCAAAAGATGTTTGGAAGTTTTATAAATTTGGCTTAGAAGATGAGAATCTTTTCTACCCTCACCATCTACTGGGACTTGCTGAGCTACAGGTTTATGTTTTGATAACATGGAAAAATATTCTCCCACAACTGCAAGGGCACCACCCTTCTCCAAACACCTTTGTCCACTGAGCAGACCTCTTTGGCAGCTCCCTCAGTACATTTACAGTCCAGCTCAGGCACTGGATATACCACGTATCCTGATTTCCCCTAGGTGTTCAATTCAGACTGAACATAAATGAGCCGTAACTACATCTCAGATGGGAAATAGGGCTTCTAACAAGCAGAGCAGAGAGAATCTGAAAAAGTCATGTCACTGGAGTAGTGAATGCAAAAGGTTTATTTATTTTTAATACAGAATTTGATCTAGCATTCCCTAGCACTGAATGGAATAGCTGTCCACACAACCATGAGGTTACTGCTCACGGCATCACTTCTAGACCCAGGGTGTACTAAAGAACTTGCATGAAGCTAGTAAGCCACTGGGCTAATGCTCTGTGCTCTGAGCTAACTAGCACTCACTGCAGCTGCCATCTCCATTTCCTGACAACCAGCTTTGTGCATACTAGAGACCTGGAATACACAGATCTTCTTAATCCAGTGGAAAGTTGTGCACCTCAGAGACTACAGAATTCCACAAGATATGCTGGCAAGTCTCTCTTCTGTTTGCCAGAGAGGCATCATATAACTTCTGCTGCAAACCTTCTTGTTTGTAGAAGCTGAGCTACCTTGAAGATGTGGGACACCCTCCCCTTCCTGTTAAGAAGACGTCAGCTGAGCTTTCTCTCTTTGAAGTCCCTGCCACCCACACCTCTCATTTCCATACACCTGGGTATGATCCTGTGAGACTTGTGGCAGGTGAAGGGCAGTGTGGGTCAACCATCTTCAGATACCAGGCCTTACTATGGTTCATCTAAGTACAGGTTTGGGGTGGCCTGAAGCCTCTGAAGTCCAGACCCTCTTTTCCATAACCCTTTCCTATTTGAGAAACTGCAATAAGGAGTTTCCCCAAGAAAAAGCACAATGAGACCAAAGGTATTCCTGATTAATGTCCCAGATCCTGTGAAAGAAATCCTCCAATCAGAAGTTGATTTAGGATACAGGACTGGTTTTACAATATTCCAAATACTTGATACTTACCTTCCTGGCTTGGTGTGAACCTATCACACAAATAAATGATATTAGCAAAACCTAATAAGGTGTCTTGAGTGCATTTGGACATAGAGTCTTAAAACTCGTAACTGTTTCTCACATTACCATAGGTCATTCATCACTCACATTATGCTCCTACACAGAATACCCAGCACTTGGGATCCACCTCTCCAGCGACTGATCCACCGAAGTTTTCAGATGCTGTATTCTACCTCATAAATACTCAATAAGTTTGACACACAAAAATGTTTAGGAACTTCATGAATCACAGCTGCACCAAAGGGATGCACACCTTTATTAGCTCTAGAAACGGCAAGGAAATAGTGATCATACCAGCTCAAGTGAAATGTTGAAAATAGGCCCTATCACGGCATTTCTACTTCTGCTGCAGGAAGGCAACATTTTGAAAGCTTTTTACAATTGTAAGGGATTAAATTTTTCAAAAAGCTGCTCAGGAAATACATACTGCCAAGAAAGTCCTAACTTTGGGATTTTACAAAACATTTATCTGCACATGGTGAAGTTTGGATTTCTGACAGCTCATACATCAGGCAATTCTAAGCCTAGAGGTCTGTCTTGTAAGAATTGTTTTTGTTCCCTTTTTTGGCCTTATTATTTGGCTTCTTATTCTAGATCTGTGATTTTAAACAAGCCTTTCTTTCAAAACAAGACATATTTCCTGCTGGAATTTAAACAACAGTCCTACAGCGCTACATGAATTATCCCCTTAGACAAATGTCAAAATATATAGTAACTCAAAACAAAATAGTGTCTACTGTCTTCAGTTCAGGCTTACAAGCAATAAACTCCAAGAAGCTTATGTAAAAGAACCTGATTGTGTATTTTATATGAAATAGCAGAAATACTTTGGCACCAGAGCACTAGCATAGACCGTAAAAGTATACTTCTCTTGTTATTTACAGAGATCGGACAAATGGGCAAATGTGGATGAAAGCAAAAAGTTTATTTTCTATGGAAAATTCTGAAAGGCCGAAATAGACCTCTTTAGATGTTTTAAACTTAAGTGTCTTTAAAACATATATATGGGGGGTTTTATCAAAAATTAAAATGTTTGGGGTTTTGAAATGTTTAGGTCCTTCCCAAAGAAATAAGTCTTTAGCAAAACAATTGCTTACTAAAATTTTGCTTTCATCTTTTTTTTTTCCCCTCCAGTTATTTTATGAGAAGGACACCCATGAGAAAAGTCAAACTTCAGTATCTGGTGATTTGCTTTATTATTCCATGTTTCCTATCGCTTCAGGAGGGTATAAGAATAGGATTAAAATTATGTTACCGAGCAAGCGCATTCCTCCCGAAACCATTGAGATTTAGGTTGAAATTCAAGAAAATGTCTTTTGGTATATAAATCAGAGCTGTGTACGTAAGGAAGTAAAAGTACTAAGCTTGCCCACTGGCTTCTGTGAGTGGCTCGACATTTTTTAAAGTCTGGCTTCTCTTTTGTGTTCCTGAATTTTGACACAGAGTTTTAAATATCCAGGCTTTAATTTCTGTCGCTATAAAAGTTTGTACATTTCATTTTTATTGTGAAGGTTTTGTATAGCTTTACACACACAAACAGAAAATGATATCTTCAGTGTCACCACAGAATATTGTAGAAATTGAAGTTATATTTACCTTTTTCAGACGGTGTAACCTCCAAGTATCATCACTGAAGATAAAGTTCTTCACAGTGAATTTCAGTGTAGCTACAAGCACAGCTTGGTCCACTCTCTCTTCAGTGGGTTGCAAAATGGCCCTGTGCTACATCTTCCCTGTAGCACACTTGTAATTGCTTTCTGGCCCTGATTTGGTCCTTTGAAACTAAGCAGATGGTCCTGCCACCCCACTGTCCCCTTCTCCGTGAGAAGACTGGCGTTGGCAAGTGAATCCTTTGTAGATGGAACCCAGGAGAGGCACTCACAGTGACAGCTGTGGGACCAGCTAACCCTTGACTAATGGGGCATTTGTGATGGTTGTGGTTTCTGAAGACAGTGACAGTCTTGGAACCACACTGACAGCCCTGGAGGGAGGTCTGGTATTTCACACCCACTGTTCAGTACATAATTTTTACATTTGGGGGTTATGCATGGATGCACATGAGCTAGGCTCTCCACAACCGTATTTTGAACCTTCCTAGTGCTTGGCAGTGCAGGTGCATTTTCTCTCTATTCCTTAAAAAGAACCAAAACCAAAACACCAGGCTTGGGAGGCCAAAAGCAACAAAGCCACAGTTTTGAAAAGTGACTGTTAAATTGATGTTCTGGGATACTGTCATTTTGAGACAACAAAGTTTGTGAGCATCACTCTTCTTGCTGCCAGGTCTCTGAACTGATGACCAAGAGCCAGGTCCTTCTGTCTGGCCACCTGTCATGAGGTGCTGCAGACTGAGTGGTGGCCTCAGAAGAACTTGTTCACCATCACTGGTTTTGCAGATTTGCCACATGGAGCTGGTTGGAGTTTGGGAGTCAGTGGTTTGCAAAAGAGCTGCTGGCAATCAGTAGTAGCAAAGGGCACTTCTCATCAGCAGACTCAGCAGGTAGGACAGACGGCACCTCTATCAAATTAGAAAATATTGTTTTAAAATAGGCAATACCTCAGAGAAGGACCCACTTTCTGGCTTTGTGTAAGGGCATTCTGACACATGTGATGGAGAGAAAATCTGGAGGTCTCTCATGTATAAGCAACCTGTTCCAGCTGTTGCTGAGCCTCATTTCCTGACCTCAGGGACCTAACATTTGACACTTACTAGACCATTTTTAGCCTTGTACCAGAAACTGAGATAATGTCCTTGTTCTAATGAGAAGCATGACCTCTGAAATCCTGCCCATGTGTAAACACCCATCCTGGCCCGGTTTGTACAAGTGGTGCAGCATGGCTGTGCACAGCAGCCAAATGAAACTTCATGCACTTAAAATACTGTTTCTACATAGTTGAATCAGTAGTTGAAGACAGGCCTGTCTCATCCCTCACCTGCCAGCCACTTGGCTTGGGGTGCTAGTCAAGTGAGGTCTCTTAATTCATCAGATGCCAAATCACCAATATAATCTCTTTCTTAACAAGGTCTAAGCTTAGAGTAAACATATTTTTCAAGTTATTCTTCAGTGCATTATATCTGTTATTTATCAGATGCTATTCTGTTGGCTACTTTATCTTCATGCTTTTCTGCTTCCCACCCATAATTCTTGGCACTTTAAAATTAGCATCGCCTGCACTTCTCTAAAATAATGAGCGAGCTTTCAGAACAAGTGTTCAGTTAATCATCTTTCCAGTGCTATTCTTTCAGTTTCTATCCTTCCACACAGACCAGTATGCAGCCTACCCAACTACTATTTAACATTCAAGGGAGTAGGGATAGGGAATTTAAGAGTTTTACTCAGACTTACTGGAAAAGAAGAGAGGCCATTTTTTTGCTTAATATGATGCAATTTTCTGCAATTTTTGTGATATTCAGGGGTCCTTCTCAAAAAGCTCTGAAAACTACAATTATCCATACTGTTCTAAAATCTTCTAGGGTTAGAAGATAGGGATGAGAGGTGTATGCCAAGTGATTTGTTTTTGTGGTCTTTGAGGCACATATACGTATAGTTTCCCTATACTCGAACCAAGGAAGAGCTTTCTTTAAGGTTGTTAGGTTTGAAAAGAACTTTCTGAAATCAAATTTCAGCTCTGAACTTGTTTAGACAGTCCTAATGGCTTGGCACCTCTTCCCAAGTTTGTCACGTGCTCTACTTTTGGTGAAGGAGAGTTGATAAGTGTAATTAGGTGCTCATAACAAAGAATCCAGAGCATAGGTCCCTAAACAGGCACCTTCTTACTGCTCACAAAAAAGATGGGTTACCTGACATACACACAAACTGCACTGCTAAGTGTATTTATCCTGCCAGTTTTGCACCATCCTGAAGGGGACACACAGATGCTCTTGAACCCAGCCTACACCTAACCTGTGTCACTCCAGATCTCACTCTCGGCAGGAAGCAGAACAAACAAATTTAAAAAGCATAGTGCTGCCATCTGCCTAATTTTATTTGGAAAAATATGATCTAAGGTTGGTGAAAAGGCAGCAAGTTGTTCAACCTATTGTTAAAAAACAAATAAAGTGGATACATGGGTGTTTGCTGGAAGGGACAGGAGATCCATGTACATGGAAATCATGAAAGGATTTGGAAGACCAGATGAGAGAAGAAAAACACTGAATGGGTGAGATGATCAAGTAAGCAGTACAAATTATGAATGCTGAGGTATTTCCTGAATATTTACATCCTGAGTAACGAGACGACTGAGGGCCCTGGATGGACAAGAGCCATGGCTCAGTAGGTCAGAGCACAGAAGGATGCCCAGGCCTGGAAAACTACTCAGCTTGATTTACCCGAAAAGGAGATGTACCATCACTTGGACTTGCAATAGAAGACACCAAGACATCACCAGCAATTCACTTGTGAATCGTTTAGATGAATAAACTGGCTTAAAGTGAGGGAAAGTGGAAATGGTAGCTGATGGGGAAAGACAGACATGTCTCCCTTGCTTTTGGTTTCTGTAACTCTGTAATAAAATGGCTAAGACTTTGGGATACAGCCCAGGACTGGGATTCCTCTTGGTTGGTAAGTTACAAGTGACACACAAGGAGTATTTCAAAGTACAACAATAATCTCCTTTTAGTGTCAAAGGGTAAGGGATGGAGGGGGAGAAGCAGGTAAAGCAATTCAGTTTCTAACTATAGGAGTGTCTTAGGCAGATAAACTCATTTCCTTTTTGGCTGTGAACATTTTCCCATGGCAAGAAGTTTGCTGAGAGCTACTACACTTGCCACCTTTGAGAGGAGGCATCCTGGAGCTCCTTCACAGGCACCCAGGGCTATTTGTTCATATGTGGCTAGGTGAGGTAGCAGAGCTCTCCTGCCTGGCACAGAAACATGGCCCAGCCACATATTTTCTAATCATATCTAAATTGTGCTTCCTTATGAGCACAGCTCTCTCCTGACTAATACAGCAGGTACAAGCCAGCCAGTCAATGCAGCCAGAAAGTTGTCACTGGCTACTGCTGGCTGCAGGGAAAGGGCAGTGGTGGGCTTCAGTATGCCAGGGTGTGCCACAGTTTTGTTATCTATGGGTTTCAGAGAATTGATCCTGAAACATGTAACTCTTCCACCACTCCAGAGGAGAGATGTGTGCTGAGCAGTCTGTTTCAGAAGGCAGTGAAACACCATGGGACATCTTTCACTGCTAAGGAAGTTGACTGCTAAGGAGCAAAGCTCTGAGGTGGCAAGTTTGAGTTGCAATGGCAGCTGTACTGCTTGGGCCCTCAGGGGAGATCCTGTCTCTGCCAGCTCTTCCTTGGCTTCTACCACTCCAGAGGCCTCACTTTATTAGCAGGAAATCACACTTACTTTGCCAGTTTGCACAGTCCATTATTTTCTCTACTGCACCACTGTACCCTCCCATGAGACCAACACACAAGTGAAAGTTAGCTTCTCTTTCTCTTGTAATTTATTGATTGTGTATCCATACGATGGAAAGATAAGCACTGCACGTGGGAGGGTTGTCTGAAGCCCACAGTGGTGTCTCACTCACATGCACATGTGGCTGCAGGTTGGCTCACACTGGAGGCTGCTTGTGGTAATTCCTTCCATCGTTTTGTTTACAGCTGTTTCTGCATTTTGCGTAACAGGCTGCGTTAGAAACCACTGCTTGGGATTCTCAACACGTATCTGATTTAAGAAGACAGATACCAATGCAAAAGAAGCCAGAAGTGGCAGCAGATACTGTTCACACTACTTGTACATAATGAGAGTGAGAACCACTGCTGCTTCTTCTGCTGTGCAGAAAAAAATTCGCATAGGTAAATCAAAAGTACCAATCAAAGAACAAGGAGAGACTGGATTTTCTTCTGGACTCTCCCTATGTCTCCCTCTGTTTCATGAGAATGCTTAGAGCTTGGCCACATTCAAGTGCTACAGGAAGCCTTAGACCAGCTTATAATTTTCTCACATGGCTTTTTATTAGGGGGCTTGCACTGAAATGCTTGTGATTTCTGGCTTCTTATTTATACCCCACTTGAAAGTTTCTTAATCACAAAATTCTTCTCTCTGAAGACTTGAATTTTGCTGCATTTGAAAAGAATGCAAAATAATTATGTATCAAGTAATGAAGGATTGGTCCTTAGACTCTTGGCCCCTGAAGAAGAACATGGTATTCATTCCAAGGTATTTTATATTGTTTTGAGTTTGGTGTAAGCAGCTGTCTCAGAAATCCTAGTGGGAAGAAATAATAAGGGAGGCAGTCGGCATGAGATGCTGTTGATGAAACCAGCGTTAACAGAGGCATTTGTGAAGCTGAAGAGCAAAACTGTGCACTACCAGCTTGGTCCCCCTGACCCCAAACCCATAGGAGATGAAAATGTCTGCAGAAGTGGAGGGGCTTCTCTATAGCTTGGACCTCTGCTCAGTTCCTGCTACGGGCATCCCTCAGAGCCACTGTCACCAGATGTGGCTCCCATCCACTGTCACAGCAAAGAAAGACACATCTCCCAAGTGGTAACATGAAGATAGGAATTACAATTTCTTTCCTACACATACACACAATTCTGGTGACAAAGGCAACCATGGTCAGAAGAGGGAGGCTATCATTATTGCTTAGTATGAAAACAGACAGACCTAATTGTTCCTACTCTAGCTGATATTTTAGAAAAATTAGACCCACCAAAGAATTCCTTCTTCCAGAGTGGAAAGCTGAGAAATCTCTTAGATGACCTTTTTCCCTCCCCTCAAATAAAAGTCAGAATTTAAAACCTAAAGCCATGATTTGCTTACATTTACTGTGAAGACCTTTCTGGGATTTTCAGGGAACTCTGTCTTACAATTCTCTCCTTTACAGTGAGAAATTCAACAATTCCCAGGATTATGAAAACAGAAGGAATTTGCCGAGTTGTATCATATCCAAGTGATAATGGAATCATTTCAATTCAAGGGAGTCAATTTTTCCATTTTAGCGTTCTCTTTAGGACACCCCACCCTTTTCTACAGACTTGTTAAAGTCTCATTCCTTCCATCTGAGCTGCTCCAAGAAAAAAATGGAAGTAACTATTTTCCTCAGCAAAAGCTGACTCGGGAGAAAACATTAACCTTTTGAACATAGGATACAGCATGCTATCTTATCAGGAGCTGGATGAAAATGTCTTGGAGGCATTTTCTTTGTTCAGTACAGGGAGTTTTAAGACTGTTCAATCACTGACAGGCTGTTTCTTTTCAGAGGGATTTCACTATCTGCCTTCCATTTGATCCCACACTACTTAATATGTGGATATTTCTGCACGTCCAACCAACATATCTAGACACAGATGGCTCTGTCTCTAGGAACTGTGGTGGTGGGGAGATGAAAAAAACTAGTCGTAAATTTTACTCCACTGTTGCAACTGTGTGTGCAACTCAATGCAGAAAGCAGGGCTCATTCTGAAAGTACTCTTAAAACTGCCATTAGCTCTGGCATCTTCTTTAGAAATAAATCAGGCTATTAAGCCCCAGATCACTTATTTTCAGGCAAGTTGAGGTGACCATTACAAGGATTAATACGTATATTTGGAGGAAGCCAATGCCAGGTCAATCTGTATAACCAGACCTTTGGAAACAGATTTTAGTTGTGGAGCCTTTCCCTCTCCTTCTCTCTTCTGCAAGCCCTGTAGAAGCAATATGGGCAGTGCTTGGCTATGAACACTTGAGCAGCCTGAGGCACAGTGCCTCCACTCCCATCTTCTTCTCCACGACGGGTATCAAAATGTGGAGCCTGACTGTGTGCAGAGTTGTATCATTTTTCCACATACTGTTCCTGGAGCCTTTACTGCCTTTCCACGGACAAAGTTGATGGTGGCCAGAGAGGGAGCTCATCAGCTATCTTGGACGTCTAAGACATGTTAAACAAATTAGGTCATCTGATATCTGTCACTGTAGAAATTGTTGTCTGAATAAATAACCTGCTTCAGAAAGCAGTGCGCCCCTGCTTTGACCATCAGCGGGAGCCTTGAGACACAGGGACCTCAGAAAATTAGGGCATTTATGAGGACTCAGAGAGCAGTAAAAAATATTTGCCAATAGCAGCCAAGATTCCAGCACTTACTCAGTATGGGCAATGTTGAGGCTTGTTCAGCTTCCTATAAACATTAACAGTGCTAAAACATATCTAGGAGGGCTTTTCACTTGGTTTGTTTTCAGAAAGAAGGAGAAAGAGAGAAGGAGGAGAAGCGAAGAGCATGAATACTTGTTGGTGCTTGTTTTCGACATTCTAACTGAACCAATTTCAGTAAAATTCCTCATTATCTCAACAAGTGAGACTAGAGATACTGTCAACTCACAGAATTTGTCAGGACCCACCTGAAAAATGGCAAGTGTTTGGCTAAGTCTCTTATTAAAGCTGCCTTAAACGTATATTTTTCTGTTTGTGAATGTTTAGTAAGCTAAAATTATGCGCCATTCTAAAATGGACACTTACTTATGCAAATTCTGGGATAGAAAAGAGAGATTAATGTTTCTACGCAAGAGATTGGTACCCAGATATGGAAATGTGTCTGCTTCGGATTGCCACCCGAATGTGTCTGCTTCAATTGTCCCCCACTGTGGTATGCAATCCCTGCATGACACGTTTCTTGAGCCCTTACCCACATAAGCACACAAACATTTTATAACGCTACAATCAAGCAACAACCTATATAAGAAGAACAGAACCACGGGTTAGTTGCAATATCGGCACATTTGCTCTTGAATCTCCATTTCACTGAACCCCTGTGAAACAGATTAATAAGGCCTTAACCTTGCCAAGCTGTCTCTATGATGCAGATCCCCCCTCCTCTGCTGCAGTTTGGCTGGCATCTCTGTCCCCTGGACCAAACTGGTCACACACATTCCTTCTGGGAGCAATGGTCATCTGTTCTTCTCCTCCCAGCTACTGAAATCTCCTCCCGGTTCCAAAGCCGAGATAAATTCAGGCTGCCCTACATGGTCTCTGATTTTGTGATTTACATATCATACGGCTGCTCTTCACACACGAATGACTTTCATTTTACATTCAGCAAAATTCATAGGTTAAACCTTGCCCTTTTCTTGCACGAAGGGGGAAACAGATATGAGTGCTCAGCAAATGAGAGGAGTGGGAGAAGAGGTTAAGGGAGAGGGAAAGAGGAAAAGCTTTACCATTCTTCTCTCATGCTGTGGTATCTGCCTGATGTAGGGAAGTATCCAGCCATGAGAAAAATTATGAAAGACTGTTAATGAATTTTATTCTATTGTTGCAAATTTTGTGTCCAATTTAACTAATGCATAAATCAAGGCCCGCTACAGAAAGTACTCTTAATACTGCCATTAAGTCTAGCATCTTCACTAGAAATGTGTCTGCCTACTAAGTCTCAGGCCTCCTCCCTCCAGGGAAGCTGAGGTAGCCACTACAAGGAATAATACACATTTTTGGAAGAAGGCATTTTCTTGGTCACAGGCTGATGACCCTGGTTATCTGGTCTTGTTAGTCCACTGGGAGCAAGATATGTTCAGGATGAGCACTGAAAAACAATATTTTTTTTTCCTTTCTCAGTAAAAAAGATGACTATCTTACAGTCATCAGCACAGCCTAAAGGCGTAAAAGGATGTCTAACAGCCTGGTAGCTTTCCTCAGTCAGCAGGGGCTGAAGTGGGGCATCCCTTCAGGATTTGCCCAGCTGATGGTGCACAGTTTGACAAGCCCTGCTCTGCCAGCTCACCCCCAGCCACCTCTACCTACCCTGCTCACAGGCCTTTACAAGCCTGAAGTGCCAATATGAACACTGAGACGAGTACTTGCCTTGCTTCTGCTGGTGTTTCAAAGAGCAACAAAACATCATGCCATGAATTAGGCACAAGCCAGAATTCATTGTTTTTTCAGCTATTTTTTTTTTTTAATAAAGAGTAGTGCTTCATTTCAGGAGAACATCTGGAAACACTGTTTCCAAATAAATTGCTTTTCGAGTAAACTTTGAATGACAAGCTTCTGAATGAAGTGGGCTCTTCTAGCAATTTGTAAGAGAACTGCCAGCAAATAAGAAAATACATTATTCAGCTATAATTAGAGCAGCAGACTTAAACAATAAAGTTAGAAGTGTTTACGCTATACCTGACAATTTAGAAGGACATTCTATCAGAAAAAACTGTTTCAGTGTGAGGATGAGTGAGGGAGTACCGATAAACCCATGCTACATTCAATCTAACAGTATCTACACAGCCTTGCCAAACAGAAAATTCAACTCCTAATGGAAAGGAGCTTGTAGTCACTAGGGCCTGTGTTAACGCTAGTGAAGTTAAATCAGACACACAGATGCTACACATATGAGCAGCAGTATCTGAAACTCCAAGCTTCAGTTGGACAACAGCCACAAACCAATCTAACCTGCCAAGCTATTCCTAAAATGCCATTAACTGAGTATTAGGATACCAATGCCATTGTGAAGTTAGAGGACGATCAATTCAGCCTTTGGTTATCAACAGAGAGTGCCATTATGCCAAATTCATAGGCCAAAGCAAAATCTGTAATCCATAACAGGAACATAGCTACTTGTGTCACCATGGAAGTTCATTTAAGTCTTGTGTGTGGGAAGGCTCTGCATCCTTTCAAATCAAGACATTACTCACGACTGTTTTCCTTCCAAGTAGTTCATTTGTATGAACCACCTCTGATATGTGTTCTCGCTTGTTCATTCATGTGCTGTCTCTCCCACAAAGGCTTTTACCAACTGATTTTAAGAGGAAATGCTTTTCAGTGATGCACAGTGCAGTGTTTTGGGGCTGCCTGATCCTACGGGCTCGGTTCCCCCTTGGCATTTGCCTGGGGGGCTGGAGGCAGATGGCGGTGGGGGTCTCCGGCAGCCAGCGAGCAGATGACAGGCTCCGGGTGCGCTGTCTGCTCCAGCACGCTGCAAGGCAGCCAAACTGAGCTCCTCAGGGTCAGTCCTCCCGTGGCATTCTGAGCATGGCTCTGAAGCTGGGAAGGAGGTAATCAGACTGTAGCTGGCTGTGATGTGTCTGCAGCCTTAGAGAGCTGATTAATATCTTCTTTGGGAGTAAGACCTCAGTGTAGTCACTCCCAGCAACCTATCCAATCCTTTTTTAAAGGCCTCAGCATCAGATATCAGTAGCATACAATCTTACATTAACCAAATTTTATCTTTAATATTTACAGAAGTAATGAAATTAAAAGATACCATAGGCACATCAAATTGTAGGAGGTACCAAGCCATGAACTGTATTTTGTGCTGGTTTGTATCCCAAACTGTGTTAAATCACAAGACCGTTAGATATGTAAGAGCAGGGATGACCCCACTCTGGAGAGACATGGGAGTTGGTTGCAACAAAGAGATTTTAAATTTAAGTTTCCCAGAAGTTCGGGGACTGTGAAGATTAAATATTGCTTTGGAACCATCTTTCTGTTGTCTGAGGCGTTCAGTCCAGTGCCTTGACCAGACACCACATGCTGCTTGTTCCCTGTGGCAAACCTTTCACACTCGGCAGCTTGGAGAAAAAACAGAATACATTTGCTGGAACTTCACACATACATAAATTCTTGGCCAGAGTTAAAGGAAAATCAAAACAATCCTTTCATGGATAAAATGTTAAACCATTGAGAAGGGGCACTTCCAATAAAACTGATATTTTAATCCATATCAGCAAATTGCCCATAGCTGGAGCATAAAATTGTTATGGCAAATAGTGTGAAGATTTTAGTCTCTGGGTCAAAAGCACTGGTGTTTCCCATCAGCCTCAGAAGCACAATGCGCAGCTCAGAGTCTGTGGTAATAGAAGGATCAATCACTTTCTGGTGAGGGCATAAAGCACCTCAGCCTGTCCTCCACAGGGGAAAGGGAGACAGAACCCACTCAGAAACAACTGCTAGTGAGGAATGCAGTCTAAGATACCCTGCTGGGAAAGTGGTTTGTTTGCACAATAGCCTTATGAAAGATGACCTACTATATAGCTGTTGGGATTTCACTGTTGGTCTTCTACAGCCAGTAGGGATTTAACCTTTAGGTCCTCAGATGCTCCCCAGTGCAGCAATCTTTGTCCTCAGTAACCTTACCAGCCACCACACTTCTCATCCAACAAATATTTGGAAATTCCAGCCTGATTTCTCAAGGCCTCCTAAAAAGTGACTGAAGCAATATCCCCAAGTCAGAGATAATCACAAATGCCTTCCTGCTTGCAGAAAGGAGCTTTAAAACTTAGTCACACAATAGTTCATGTAACTTGGCTACTGGTGGGAGCAATGGGATGGGATAGTGAACCTAAGTAGTGGTTTATTGTGGAAAGGAAGAGAAGCCATTGTAATCCATCCCAGAAAATTTGTGCTGCCTGAGTGGGGTCCTATGCATGAACAGACTCCCACTGTTAAGCTCTGGGGTGACAAGCATTTTAACCTCAGGCAGACAAGGAAAAAGTGCCAGAATGGACCTTTCTGCCTGTTGATCTGTGCGGTGAGATACCACACTGTGTTAGCTAAGGAATGTGCTCAGCTTGGCTCCCCTAGGTTCACTGAGAAGAGATGGGATGTCTAAACTCTAAATCTGAGTTCATCCCAGACGAGATGACTTAACTCCTTTAGAGCTTGCTGATATTTCTGCTTTTTGTCTACCAGAGAGCATTATCTTTTCAAATTCCAGGCAGAAGCTTCCCAGAATCTCAGCAATATTTCCTATTTTTCACTAGTAAGTTCAAAAAAACTATCTTCCCACATGTCGTGGTGCAAGGAGAACCAAGTATTAAGTTGCTCATCCTTCCAGCTCTGCTCTTACACTGCTGAACATGTGCTGTTGTTGCAGATCCAAGCACCATTTCAACATATACGTGCTTCCCAGATTCAAAAGCCATTTAAAGTGGGGCTCAGGACAGGCCTGTGGAAGCTTGCCAATGCTCAGGTAAAATTTAAATGAATTGAGTAATGTTTCTTTGGGGTGCTTTGGATGGTTTTGATTAGAACTGCTTAAGCTAAAAGGATCTTTCCTTTAACTCTTGTGCACTTCCTCAGGACAGATGTAGAACAAATTTTCCATATACAGATGCCTATGTTTGTATTGGAGTGTTACACATCTTCTACGTGGCTAAGAGGTGCAGATGTAGCTGGCATTATTTGCATTCTCCAAGCTGTTAAATACATCAAGCTCTAGACAAGAAAAAGATTGGTACTTTTCAACCCTGTGTAAAAATAATCAGATGTCATAATCGTGAGAAAGAAGTCAAGGCCACATCCAAGTCTGAATTTATGCTGCAAATTATACTTGAAACTTCATGGTGTTGGGATCCTTATGATGGGTTCATTCCCGCTAGGCAAAGGGCTGACTGCAAAGGTCATTTGTGCCAGGAGTTGGCAGAGCTCCCAAGTGGCCTTGCTGGCCAGCTTGGAGGAACAAAACTGCACTGGGGGAAAGTCAGGGAGATGAGGAAGGATGGCTGTGGTGGCAGAGCTGCTAAGAAAGAAACCTCAAAACTATCAAATCCAGACAGCTAAAGTGCCAGAATCTGTTCCAAATGACACTGGTTTAGGAAGCAAGATGAAAATGCAATAACATTTCGTTCTAACTATCATACATGCAAGGCCTACTACTTCTGGAAAAGATTTGTCTGTTCACCCAGTCCAGAATTCAGACCTTGTTTTGAAATGTAAAAAGACAGTTTTCTCACTGTCCAGAAATATTTTGTGTGGTCCAGAATTCAGGAAATCCCGTTATACCACACTTAGGTGTCTGTCTGACCTTTAGGAAGCAGAATTAACAGAAGTCATATCAGTTAAAGGTATTTTAAAGCAAAATCAGCAGCATGGAATCCTGTGGAGTGACCTGACAGGGCAGTATGTGTTTGCTTTACAGCTTGACCTTCTGGCACTAGAAGTTTAAACAAATTCAGAGATTTTCCCTGGCCTTGGTACTCAGCTCTTCTTATCCTACGCCGCTTCCCACAAACTGTGCAAAATAATTACATATGCAATGGAAAATTTCAATTTTTCTTCCCTGTGACTTTTTCCCATAATATAAATCCACTATTTGCCTAAAAACCAACAGGGAGCAAAAGTTATTTAAAGCCGGATTGTATTTTTTTTCTGTTCGGGGCAAATTAATTATCAGTCAGATAAAAACAAGGGCATATTCGTTTTCACCATAATCACATATGGCACTGTAGGAAATTTCCAAAACTAGACAGGTAAATAAAAGCACAGAGCTTTCAGAAGACAGTGCAAAGCTACACAGTACCAACTCTCCAGGGAGACTTATTAATGAAGCTGATAGGATTAAAGAGAAGAGGACAAAAAATCATAATGCTTACTTTTCACTCTCCCTCTCCCCCAGACTTCTCCAGGGAAGGTTTTTGAAAGTTTGAACACACTCAAACCCAAGGGGACAGAATTAGGAATCTGATCTGGCATCCTGTTTCAGGGACTCTGTATGATCTATGGAGCTGACATGACTGCTCTCACACATTACATCTTACAGTAATATTATTGCAGCTGTGAAGAAATCCCAGTGTCTGTATTTCTGGATGATTACAGATGGACATCATGCCCTGGATATAACCTTTTGGTATGGCATGTAGTAAACTGTAAATCTACCATGACAATCAGGAACAGAACTTCAAATCAAGAAGCATTGGTTTTAATTGCTCAGCACCCAATGATACTGATAGGAATGTGGCACTCAAGGCAGAATATAAAGCTCTGAAAACATGCCAGTCCTCAAGTCCTCACTAGGTCAAAATCACCCCATTATATGGAATTCAGCACTGGCATGGATGACCAAAATTATTTAGGCACACACACTCAACTGCAGTTTAATCTGAGTGACGACTGTAGTCTAGCCCATTGGATTTCCATTAAAATGTATTCCAAAGATAGCTCTTATCTCTTCCTCTGTTTAGAAGCAAAGCTAGACATGACAGTTAAAAAAATGCATTTGTCTCACTAAAATATCCTCAGATACAGTTATAACCTAGTTTCCTACACTATGCAATTAGCTGGAAGAAAATGGTCTTTAATTTTTACTGTTATCTTCTGACCTTCTCTGGGCACCACATTTATCACCAACACTGTTCTGAATGAGGCAGAGACACCGTTAGAGTACTTCTGGTGAACAGCAAACAATACCAAGAACAAGCACTTACAGGGATTTTTCCCCCCCACTGTTAGCTCACAGGTTGATTTTCTTCTTCTGCCTTGACTTTCTTCCTTTAATAAATATTAACAATTTTGAGCCACTGGGGAAGTTGATTGGAAAAAAAAAAAATCAGTATCCCCTAATGATGGCTTTGTTAGAATTGATAACCTCTCAGACTACAATTAGGCAAGCTTCAGACAAGTAATGAATAACTGGGGAAGCTGAGAAGACCTTTTTTCTCCCCACAAAGTGTTCATACACACACAAACACACAGAGCAAAAAGTTCATTGCTTATCTCTGCTGCCTTTCTCATAAATGTAATTAAATGTTTCCCTCATTTGTCCCTGAGAAAGAAGAAAAGCAAAACAACAGAAACAGCAGAAACAGCAAAGAAGAAAAGCATGGTTGTACTCTTACATCTTTTAAATGCCTGTTATGTGAGCAGCTTAAAAAGCAGCATACAGAAAGGTTTTGGGTTTTTTTCCACCGTACTTCTGACACCATCACTCTGGTGCGTCATTTCCACTCACCTGCTAAAACAGACACACTATGTGCTGCACACTTTGTGTGTCTGAAATGAAGGGCTCTGCTGGGCAACCAGGATGCAGAGTACCCAGCACATCTGTCCCAGAGGACAAGTGATACAACTGAGTTTTTAGATTCAGAGATCTAATTTCATCACTCCTTATTAACTGTACAGAGCCGCTCCCTATTGTGTAATTCATCAATTACAATAATAGCTCATTGAATTCCAATAATAGTTCCTGATCCTATTCTCCACGCCCCCCTCTTTTTTTTTTTTACAGCTAGAGAGTCTACCTATCAGCAGTTTCAGGGGTTTATTATTATTCAAAGTGAGGTTTAACACCTAAGATAGAAAGCTGTTTTTCTTTTTGAATTAAATCTGGCTGACATTTACTTAGTCGTTTCTCAGATCTACAAGTAAAACAAGAGAAGTAGCTTTGTTATTTCAGTCTGCTTTTATAACTTTTCTAGGCCAGCTTGAATTAAAAAACAAACAGGAAGCCCATATGCTGGGCTTTGCAAATGAAAAGCCCTTTGAACAGCTAAAATGGTAGACTAAATTCAGGGGTTATATGTCAAGTGGTTCAAGGTTTTCATCAGAGATAGACACAAGAGTCTGAAGCTAAAATCCCAGCTCTGCTTAAATCAAAACCAAAGACTCATGATCACTTCAGCCCAAGATCATGTAAACCAGTCAGGAGGAAGGAGAAGCACATCTGAAAGTTAGGTTGGAAGGAGTCTAAACTGAACATCCTTGTGTGATTCTTCATTGTGAAAGATGTCCCAAGAATGTGATAAACAACCCCAAATGAAGCTAGGGCTTTAGTGAGGTCAGAGGTCTATGGCATTTGGTAGATAATAGTACTTCTGTAAAATCTTAGAAGTAATTTCTAGAGCACAAGGAAGATTTCACCCTGTCACAATAATCTACAGATGGATTTAAAATAAATGGAATTAATTCAAGAGTTTTCTATTACACGCCGTTATTTTTCCAGAACACTGTTGCTATTATCTAAGACTTGGCGGGATGACTCACAAACACTGCAAGTGACTCATGCTTTCCACTGAGATCACCATTAGGACAGGTAAACTCTGAAGAAAGGTGCTTCTGGCAGGTATGCAGAGACAGTGATTCACGAGTGAAGCCAGGAGACAGATGTTTTCCCAGCTGAACGCTCCCGTTTCGGCCACGTCAGAACAGGGCAATTGTAGCGATCGCAGTGTGGAGACCAGCCAGGCAAGGCTCCAATCTGTTTGGGGAGGCGAGGGTTCCTAATTTTTGCTGTTCTACCGTAGCATCCAGTATCACTTTGACCATTTTGATATCTCTACAGAACCACTGGCCACTGATGATCTTGCTATAGGTATCAAATGTTTTGCTAGAGAAAAATGGTTGGCATAACCTCCAGCTATGAGGACACAGTAGAAGCAAAAGAGAAAGGAGACTACTGCCCATCTAGGCATCATACTGGAAACTCACCAAGCCTAGCACACAGTGAGAAAGATGCCCTCCCTTCCTCGTCTCCCAGTAATTAATACAGAAGGAGGGAAACCAGGACATGGATCATGATGAATCCCCGTGAGTTAAAATATGGACTCTATGGAAAGTGGTACAGCATAGAGGATCTATAACTTGAGAGGCCTTTTGTCCTGACCAGGAAAAAAACTACCATCTATGCTAGATGGCAAAAAAAAAAAAAGCTTGAGTAAAACTGTGTCAGTTGCTGGAACATGTAGTAGAATGTAGGTACTTTCCTGTGGTTTAAATGGGTACTTCCAGCACCTATCTTGGATTACCAAATGGCAGCAGCTCGAGTGAGTTGCACCAGTGCTACACCACATATAGACTTTGCCACATAGTTTTATTTTTCTACTGGCAGTAAAATACAGGTAAAATATGTTAAAAACAGAGTGAAAATAGGCTCACATAGCTATTGAGAAAGGGATTCAGGGAGAAAGAGCAAGGCACACAGAAAACATATTTTCTGCATGAAGTAACTGTTCTTTCTGCTTAAAAAAAGTCTTTGGGGTTCAACGAGGAATTTCAATAGGAATCCCAAATGTTTGATTTCCCTTGAGTATGTTCATTAAGCATGTACAGGCAGACTTTCAAACATACTCACTTCTCAACAACTCCTATTAAGAATAATGAGACTTACTGTATGCTAAACAAATTAAAGATGTAGAAGGAACAGGATAAGGAAGCAGAGCCTTCACAAACACAGCAGTGCCAAGGATCTGCCACTGAGCTCAGCACTGCCTCTTCTTGGCCTGTTCTCTTATGTCGGTGCTACTGGAAACAGTTGTCGGATGAGGCAAATATTGTGAGCTGGTTTCTCTTAGCAGTCATGCAGCACCTAACCCTGAGAAACTACGGAAAACGGTGTCATTATTTGGCTTCATCATATTTACATTGATCTGACATGTACACAGAGGAATGGGAACCTGGCCCTGAAACTCGACATGCCATGTGGGGAAGGAAAGTCACTTGTTGAGCACCAACAGCCTGTTCGATGAGTGCCAAGAATCACAATATATTAATAATGTTTTCTTTGTGGCGTTAAGAAGCTTGGAATTAGATCCAAAAGAGCAAAGAATTTGCTTGGAAAAAATGTTGTGCACTTTCCCTGCCGTTGTATGTCAGCCTGCCAGCATGACTGATCCTACAGAAGATGAGCCAAAATAAAGAGTGGGTGATTTCCTTTGCAATGAGGACAATAAAATATATTTGCTATTAGAAACAAGTCATAAAGATGAAAAGTGGAATGAAAAAAAAAGATTACAAAATATTAATATTTCTTGCTAGTACTTGAAAATACAATGAAATAATTAATCTCTGATTAAGATTCTCTCCATGAATGGTGGGTAAGGTAATCTGCTGATACCAACTGTTTTTCCAAACTGACAGTGCTGAATCAGTAGATGTCCCATTTAAGTCAAGACAATGCCCACCAAAAGTTTTGCATTATCTTAATTGAGCCTGGTATAGGGGGGGAAGGGAAGAGCACAAGAAAAAGAAAAAAAGATAATCACACTTTAATTAAATTGACACAACTATGCTCTTAGAAACCCCATCCTGAGGTCCTGGATTTAACAATCCTGCTTGTTGCACCTGAGTTCAGAATAATACCTTCATTTATGCCACCCAATACACAGGCACAGTTGCTGCTGAAGCCCTTTAATGGGAAAAGTCTTAGAATGTTAACTCGGTGCATGCTCCAAAGAGCCAAGTTCAAACAGGGTAATAAACCCTGCAAATGGAGAAAGGAGGAAGAGAGTAAAGAATACTTTAAATGATTAAAGGGA
Organism: Platysteira castanea; assembly: GCA_013397175.1. Taxonomy (NCBI): domain Eukaryota; kingdom Metazoa; phylum Chordata; class Aves; order Passeriformes; genus Platysteira; species Platysteira castanea. Next base: position 38,088 of record VYXC01001398.1, read on the forward strand.
ACAACCAAAAATATTTCAGATCAAATAAAGTCTTAAATAAATAACAGAGGTGCCAATAGTGACAATGAATGGCAGCAATAAGATCTTCTCTGTGATCCTAGTGAGTGAATCTTTGGAGAGATGGGAATATAAGAATCCTTTCACATCACAAGGTGGCTGTGAAGACGGGAATATTGCAATCTGCAAGGCATTCAGGTACAAGGATGATGGAGGCCATATTAACTTACAAAGGTCAAAGTGTGGCAACCTAGAAAATAACCCAAAATAACAAAAAATAGATCAGTGGCTGCAGTTGGTATGGGGCCTCCTCTGTACAAATGAGTCTGCTACTGCCATCAGCTAATGTTTGCAGACGTCCCCTCCACCCTTTACATTATGGTTACAGGTGATTGTGAGAGAGCAAGTTGCCGCAGCGGTACCAGCTCGTTCTTAGCTAGGCTCCACAGCCAACATAAAGCATGCTAACGCAGAGCTGCTTCAGCAGACCACGTAATGTGTAGTAGAAATCCTTTTGCTTCTGGTTTTCCACATACTGGTACCTTCCTGATAGTTTAAACTCCTGGATTTCACCCCGCAGTGCAAATCTGGAACCAGTTTAGTAAAACTACTGAATCAGTCTCATTGACTGAGCTACTGAATGAGCAGTTTAGTGCTGTAACTACCTACATACTGATGCACAAACTTTCTGTAAGGTTTTCCTGGAGTCCTACAGGCTTATAAAGACTGGTATATATGCCACATATATGTAAATATGGATAATTTTACACAGGAGAATACATTTATAAAATTTGAATTTAACCTGCAGATCCAATCATCCGGGAGAGGTTCTTTGGTTTTGTCATTTTATTTCTTCTACTGCTTTTTTGTGAGGAACAGTCTAAGGTTATGTACTAGTTTCAGCCTTCCTCTCTTAATTGATATGTTTTATCTTATTCCTCCTCCCTGCTGCATATAAAAACAAAGGACAAACATGTTAATAGCATCAAGAGATCCTGAACAGATATTTAAGGTGATTAACTGACACACACACCTCGTCCTTCACATTAACCTGTATCAGTGTGTTCCATGAGGTTCCATTATACAACATGCTATAAAACAAGGTTACCAGGTCAGAAACCAAATTACTAAATATTTAGATCTGATACCCAGCTGTAACTCATACCAAGTCAAAATTCAGTACAGCAAGATGAAGCAGGGGGAAGGAAAAGGAAGGACAAGCAACTCAGATGAGATACTAATTATCTTTTGCAGTTCAAGCAGGGGAGATACATAAGCAGGGAATTATCTACGTTATATTCAGGGAGAGTTTGGATTACAACCTTTTAATAAAAGGCCATAAATTACTATGTAAGAAAATCAAGTAAAGAAAAGCTCCATAATGAAGCTGCAGTTATATTCTGGTTTGACTTGGGTGTGGAATCAGGGAGAAATTGCTCATGGGAAGTTTTGGCATCTGTCACAAAAATGTATTTAAAACCAAGATGAGTTTCAGCTGCAAAGCATGAACCTGGATTTCCCCAAAGCTCACAGATGTTTGACTCCAAGGTTTGGTTCAAGCTCATCTATATGTAAAGAGTTGAATTAACCCATTAGGATCCATTCTAGCTGTTATTTTAAACCAGTTTTGAAAAGTAAAATAAAAAAGGGAATTCGAGCATCTACAGTTTAAAACAAATGGTTGATTTCTAAATCCAGCTGAGATGCATCCAACCAGGTCTGAATAATCATAAAAAATTGCACCCCTACCTCCCAAAAGTCACTTTTAGTCAAATAACTTGGTATGCAGTTGCTGATTATTTTAATTTGCAGATTAAGATTTCCACAGTTGCTTTGCAGAGTGACAGCTCCTTTGGCATTTTATTTGCCTTCCACACTACACTCTTCTTGCTTTTGTTCCCTGTATCCAGCCTTCAGAGTGTATTCAGTCTGCTATCTGATTCATCTTATTTGTACCTTTCTTTCATGCAAAACAGGAGCAAAAACCACAAACATGGTTGATATTTTGAGGAACAGAAGATTGCACCTAGAAATAGGTGGGGAGGAGTGAGGAGAAGATGTAGCAAGGAATAATAAGAACAGTGTTTCTTTTCAACCAAGCCATTGTCAGAGGGAGTCACAAGCCCAAGAGTGTGCAGCAGCTGATGAGGGTCAAAGCTACTGCCATTCAGAATCTCAAGCCCACCCCAGTGCTACAGAGGTGATTGGGATTGCTTGCTGCTGTCCTCAGCAAAAACAGTGTGTGCTGTGTTCACAGACAAGAAATCCAGACTATCAATCTGAAATATTTTGAACAAAGCAACTGTTGCTTGTTCAGACCTATAGAAGTAAAATCTCTCTTTAGGTAACCATATAAACAGCTTATGGTTTTTCCTTCAGGTAATGGAGCACTGATCCATTTATACTGCGAACCGTTCTGAGTCACAAAGGCCTAGAGCCAAGGATTTCTCTTCCATTAGCCTTATCATAGATGCAGGTCACACCTCTGATCCAAACATGAAACACTCCCATTACTCAAGACATGCCTCCCACATCCTCCCATGGAAAGAGTAAAAGCCTTTTCTTTAGCTGGCATCAGTCAATAACCAGCTGCAGTTTGCCATTGCTTTCTCATCTTACCATTTTTAAATTTTGTTTTGACACAGTTCTGACCTCAGATATCCTCAAGGCCTTCATACGTGGCAAAGCATGTAGACTAATCCTCCTCCCGCTGCCTAGACGCTGTGAAAGTCCCACGATGGCACTTCACTTCTGCACCTGGTGCCATGAATGTTCCCATGAATCACCACACTGAACACCTGTGGTCCATCTGCTGGTGCCTATTTACCCTGCAGATTTCTAAACCCAAAAAATAGCGCCTCAACATCTCACTACTTGAGAGGTTTTAAGAAAACAGCAGGGCCTCTGTGGCTGCAACTGCTCTAGATAAAGAAAGATCATAGGATTACTGGATAAATGAAGTGTGGCAGTCTATCAGTCAGTTTTCAGTGGATCAATCCCATCTCAGCATCAGAATACTTGACATCTCTTACCAGAAAGTGGCAAAGAACACTCAGGTAGCACACTAGAGCCTACACTTCCCAGCCCCGGCAGATACAGCTTTTCTCTTGCAGACCAGCTCTGGTAAGCCCTTTGCATATCACCTTCTGCTGTGTGACAGCAAGGATAGGCCTCAATCCCAGGACTGAGATCCCCAGACCAGGAAGTCCTAGACACTGACACAGCCCTGCTCACAGGCTGAAAGCCACCCTGGCACTCACCACTTTACCAAAGAGGAAGGACCAAGCCTATCAGATCGTACATCTCTGGCACCACCACTCTTGGAGGAGCAGCTTTGGCTTGTCACAAGTAAATAAGCCTTGAAGACTAGGGGATGGCCAGATGTGAACCTTCCATCCCTACTTGTTCAAGGCCCCATTTGTCTTATAATCTCGCCAAAATATCCATGACAGGTTTTTCTGCACAGCCTTGCTCTGCTTCAGGACTATTTGCTGTTTTCTCATCCCAATCCTCATGGTCTGCATGAGTAACTTCCATTAGCAAGGGACACTATTTTGCTTTGACACCTGACTGATTTTTTTCAGTTTCTTCATACGATAGTAGGCAGTCAGAGGTATTTAGGAACAGTACTCAATTAGTAGAACTGTGTCAAGCTTGATTTTTTCATGACAGTCTTTATAAGTCACCTCTTGGTAACAGAGTGTGGCATACTGTCTCAAGCACTCTAAAGAATGCAGACATGTGGATCATCTCCCACAGAAAGAAGAGACAGCTTGTTACTTGTAATTCCAATTCTTTGAGGTATGCTATCTACATGTTTGTTCTTTTTCTGCCTTTCTCACCCTACTCTTGACTATTTCTGCTTGACTTACACTTTCAGAAGAGCTGAAGGAAAGGACATTCTCTCCCAGCCCACATGTACACCCAAGAGGGGGGCAGATACTCAATCCACTACTGCTAAGGAAGAAGAACAGCTTAAATCCTGTGTCCTCTTGCCTCACAATCATGAACACACACAACAGACACAGCGTCTTAAGCAACTTTGATTACCACTTGGGCCTGAGAACATGTGAGTTCCTACACACAGGGTTGCTTACATATCCTCAAATTTAATTAAATATTTTGATTCCCATCCTGCAAGAAGGAGAAACGATGCAAGGTTGCCTTATTACCACAGTCTTTCTAACTTTGTCCAATGTTCCTGCAAATGTCATAGATGCTGCATATTTGGTCAGATAGCTAAGCTCCACCAGATATTCCTGGCTTATATAGCTATGAAAGCAAAGATTTTGAAGAAAGTATATTACATTTGGAGTCACTTCAAGTCTTCTTTTGCAATGGAATGGTTATTTCTGGTGAAGGAATTAAAATAGAAAATAGGGCACAAAGCTGGCAGCATTGCTGACCCGTCATAAATATGCTTATGATTCTTACGTATTTACATTACAAATATTTTTAAGTGCTACTGTTGAAACCCTGTGTTTTGGAAACATCAGCAAATCTTCACATTTTTGAGTGAAAATAGAATCCCACTTTGATGACTGAATAAGTAATGGAATTACAGGAAAACCATCCTCTATGTCTCCTTTAGCTTAATAGGCCATTGGTTGGTCATTTGCCAGACTTTCAACTTCCAGCTTCTCCTATCGACATGGATTACACTCTGGGAAGTATAATTAGGAATATGCTCCTGTGGAATAATTTTGGGTACAGCAGCCTACTGAAAAACATCTCAAGTTTCTAAAAAAACACCTCAAGTTTCTACAGAAGTCAGAATAAAATGGCATTTTTCGACAAGAACAATGTGGTGAGACAGGCCCTTGTCTTAGGTATTGCCTTCCTTACCTTTTTTTACCTTGTCTTAGGTACATACCTTTTCTTAGGTGTCATCTAACCATGCTTTCCCCCTTTCCAACTGCTCTTGGCAAGAAAACATAGTAAATCCAGGCCTGCAGCAAATCTTGAGAGGCTCAGACATTTTCCCAGAGGAACGACACTGTAATCTGGCTGAGGTACATGAAAGTTTGGGTACTTCTAGGGCCTCTGCATTCCAAGATAAATAAAGCAGCAAACTCTTACACACACCTGCTGCACTCAACTGCTGGCACATCATCAAGCCTCTCTTCCTGTAGGGAGACTTGGACAAGCAGCAGTCTTACTTGGACTCCAGGTGTTCTGCAAGGAGAGGGTGAAGACCTCTTCAATCACCCTACCTGGCTGCCAGTCCTGGTGCTGTGACCTCCAGTTCCATCCTGGAAACCTGCATAGAAGGTTTTGCTGCCTGACTATGAGTTTACTCAGCATTTTATTCATACTGTTGATGAGTAAATGAATTTTGGTTAAATCAGCACCATCTCCCTTGCCAGGGGCAGTAACAATACATATCTATTGGAAATAAAGGGCACACATTTCCATGGAAGGAAAAAAAATACCTTGCTGTTGACATCTCCTTATAATTTTGGTTACTTCATGGTAAATACCACACCCAATAATATGTGCGACAGATTTTGCCAGTTGCTGATTTTCAAGTACTTGTAGCATATAATTTCCACTCAGAAGGTAACCCCATCTAAAGCTACGCAAATAAATCGAATCTTCATTTTAATGCCTACTTTCAGTGCCTTGCCCTTTGTTTAAAAGAAAAATAAAAAAATAAATTCCTTCATTAGCATGTGAGTTAGAAGGAGTATTTTGTTGCTTTTCTGGGTAATTTTTCTGAGAAATTTTGAAAGAAAAAGTTCAACATTTTAATTTTGAATAAACTGAAAACACATTTTAACTTTTGAGATTTTTATCTTCTGTTTTCTTGGTATCAAGTCCTATTTAATGAATAGCAAAAATCCTGTTTGAAACAGCACATTTGTTTCAAAACACAATTCACTGGGGATCACTTGCTCATGTGTAAAACTGCTCAGCGCAGACTTTTGTGCAATAGCAGCCTCCCAGTGGACCATACTGGCTGATTCTCCCCAGTTCATATAGATACCACAGCAGAAGCTCACCACTGACTCAGGAGCTGCTTAGTCTCTTTGTTCTGGAAGATTGTTTCTTTTCCTTGGTGATCATGCAGTTAGTTTAAATGCATTCAGCAGTGTGGTAGCATTTTCTTCCTCTCTTTTCTGGACCAGACATAACCAAATAAATCGCTGCTGAGTAGTGTGTGATATTTTCTCTAACACTCAGCCAAGTCTTGCTGGAAAGGTTAAATTCTGTTTTCTCCCCTTTCAATAAGTATATCCCACTCCTGTAAACTACCTTTAACTGTAAGTTTTACTTCTACTAAGCTTTTAATTCTTTTTACCCTCATGGGTTTGTACACAAAGAAGCACGTACTCTTTGGAGTATCCAACCACAAGGGGCCAACCTTCTAATCTGGAGTCAACTCATTTCTGGTAAAACCAAACACACTCAATGAAGTGCACTGACCAGCCTTAAATGCTAATTAGACCCAAAAAAGTCAATTTCTGTTAGCCATAAAAACAGTTGCCACCTAGGCAGCATAGACACTTTACCAAATTTCCTACTTATGAAGAAATAGATATACCATAAAATCTTCTGTATGCTTTGCTGGCAACTTCCTTGGCAGAACAGGTATCAAACACGACTTAGGAGATTAAATAGAGACTGGCACCATCATATACTTTCCTTTGCTGCACAGCCAAATTCAATTTTGTGCTGTTGACCCTTGCAGCCAAAATAAATGTACAGCTGGGACGAAGTTGGCTGGTGACTCCCATTTGCTTAGCTTTGCCAGGGTTAAGGATGCTCGGAGTACTGCAGAGGCGTTGCCTGCCAGTCTCCAGGGCAAACGCCTTTTGTAGAGGCATACTTGAGTGACAAAGTACACTGAGCATCAAAGTAAACAGTGCAAAATAACTATAAAACAGACACCTGGAAGATGGGGAACAGATCTGGACCTGAAAAGAGACGCCCTTTTCTCCTGTATCCTTCCAGTGTCTGTGGTGTTCTCTCCCTCCAGTGGCATAAAGCTGAAACTATGGATAATACAATGATTGTTAAAGGTTTTGATGAACTTTTGTTTTCCTTATAGATCACTTTTTACATTTTACATGAGAAAACCTCATGCTCACCTATAGTCTTCTCACTTCAAAGTCACAACAAAGCTCACGTCCCCACAGCACTGGATCTTAATTCTTGGAAATATATGCCTCACCTTGGTCCATGCAGCTTTCATGAGTCATACTGCATCCCTTTCATGTGCCTCTTCTCTGAACGCAGATGGGCAGGAACCCCAAACCGAACTCAGTTTTCAAGCAAGGCATTTAAATTCATGAGAAGCAGCTTGCTTAATTTTTCTACCTCATGCATATTCCAACCAGTTCTGGAGAGCATCAGAAAGCTGGAGCCACCTGTGGTTTAGGTGGCCAAATAGTAAAGAGTCTCTAGTACTTTTCAGGTTGAAGAGAGTGCCAAAAAAGAAAATCAGACAAAGAACAAGCAGATCTCATGACACTGCATCCCTCTTTGGTCTAGTTTAATTCCTCACTTCCACTCTAGCCCAAAGCTAACCTGCCCACTTAGGTTATAACACTCTGCCAGTCTGACACAGCAATCACAGATACAGATGCTTCCTCCTTCTCCCTGGCAATTTTGCAATAGCAATTTCCCTTCAGCTGTGGGTACAGTGAGCATATGAAGAATACTTGACAGTACAGGTTCTTTAGGGTGGGTGATTAGAAACACAAGTGATGCTGTGGGGATGCCCTGAGACTCATTGCCTCAGCTTCTTTGAAAAGACAGCTCTTTCTTTAGGTTGCAATTACAAGGTACTCAAAACAGATAATGGGCAACAGCCCTGCACACAGCTGTAACTCATTTAGAGAGCACTCTTCCTTTCCCTGGAGCTAATGCAGTGGAGAAGCTCGTCCATCCTTCTTTTGGATTGGTTTATTGTAATGCCCTTTTCTATTTTGATCAAGTTTATTGCCACAGAGGTTAAGTTATCGTCTGAGTTATTTCACACGCCTAGTTTATACAGCTCGTGTTGAACCATGTCTTTGTTGGTGCCCCAGCATGTAGAAGCTTAGCTACAGCCCCAAGTGTTGCATCAGTTGTCACTATGAATTCTTTTGATCCAAAAGAGCTCACATCTTGTCTTAGGCATGTGTGCTTATCTCAAATGGCAATGTCATTGCAAATAGATAAATAAGGGTATTTTGTGTTGGTCTTCCTCCCACTTTGCTCTGCTTGGTGCTTTGTTTTGAATGGGTACAGTTACTCCTTTATATGGTGCTGAGTAGAGACTGAAATGTGTCACGATTCCACCTGTCCCTCCTGATGACAGAAAAACTCCGTAGTCCAAACAAGCCTAGCAGAGAAACAGAGCTCTCAGATGTCTGTTTTTGTTAGAAAGCATGGGGTCCTGTGGGGCAGATTTGGCTTCAAAGAGATCAGTAACAATGGAATCCAGTCCAGTGGCTGTCTCCTGTTGCTCTTCCCATGATGTCTACCCTTTCCACGATGCTCAGCTATCTGCCCCGCTCTGACAGGGAGGGGCTCCCTGAGCACCACCAGCTTGGCCTCACTACCATCAGTGGCAACAGCATGGCCAAACTTTCTCCGAGTTCTGAGCACAAGATATGAGCAACCAACATAGGAGCAAAGGATGTTTAGCCCTATAAAAGAAGCAACATAGCAAATATTTTCATAAGGTCTATGTACCATTGATGAATAGTAACACCAGGTTTAAGCTGGTTATAGGCTGAAGCCAGTGATCACACATGCAGGGGCAAGAGCTCGCAGTGAAATACATGCATTTCCCTGGATAATTGTATTCCTATTATTGCTGCAACTATTACTGAGTTATTAGAGTCACTAAGTTTAATAGTCATCTGCAAAGAAAGACAAGCTATTAAGGCAAGGTGCTCACTATTAAGTACCTTACAGCAATCCTTTGAAGGCTGTCATTGGAGAAGCAGAGGCTGGCTAAAGGTCCTGCTAAACTGGTTTCAAGGAGCAGGGCAAAAATCCATGAAAGCAAAAAACCAAAGGACTTTTGCTTCAGTGAGGATATCAGGCTCTTGACCAAGTGCAGAGATTGTGTTAATGTTTTGTATTATGCCAAGATAGATGCAAGTCCTTGCACCTCTTTCTCTTGACCAGAAATGTTGCAGCAAGAAGACAAAAGTTCTGACAGATGAAGGGGAAAGGAATGCCCTGATATAAAATATAATGATTTTGTATCAGATGATGGAGAGCAAGCTTGACAGAGGCATTATTCAGCAGCATAGGAGTCCAGCTTAAAGGACCTGCACTCAGTTTGTTGGACCTTGCTTCAGTCCCTGTGTGATCTTGGACACAGCACAGTCAGACACTGTGCTTCCCCTTTGGAAAGACAAGCAGGCAGTGCTTCCCTGCCTCCCTGCGTGTTTGTGAGGGTGTGCTCAGGCACAACACTACAGGCTGTCAGTCTGTGGGAAGAGACACCACTAAGGCAGTGGACCTGAGTGTTCCACAGCACCACCAAGCTTCGGCTCCAGCGCTGCATTGCTATCTTCTGCTCTCCAAGTCACAGGTTAAACTGGAGATACAAATACCCCCTCTCCTGTAAATCAGATGTACTGATTACTTCAGGAGTTCTCAAAGGATTCATCCAGCAGATCTTTAGAATATAAAACTCTTGTTATCTGCCACTCACTGAAAATCAATAAATGAAATTTTAACACCCATTTTTTAGTTACCTAGAAAAGCCAAGTAATTTATTGGCAATCACAATACAGCTTATGGTAAATGAATGTATTTTAACAATAAGTGTCACTTTACATTTTCTGCTGGAACTTGGTACATTAGTGAGACAATAAATTCTGGAAACAGATACAAGGTAATCACAAAAGGCACTGTGATGTATGAGATTTAAGTGAATACCAGTAGCTGTACCTCGCTCCTAGTTTACATGTGTGCTCAGTAGCAAAAGTGTCACCAAGTGTGATGACGGCTGGTCTGACAACCATTCACTGGTTTGTTGTGAGCCAGTACCTCGAGGGCCACAGCTACAGAAAGCTCAGCTTTCTGCAGAGGCCTTGCTCTTCATGCTGAAATGTCACAGCAGGAGTAGTTAGACAGTCTTAGTGTGCTGCCAGAGATGACTGGTGGAGACCAACAGCACTGCAGCCATCAAGCTACAAAAGCAACTTGCCATGTAAGGTCTATGGAGTATGTTTGTCTAAGCAACATTTTCTACGCGAATTAAAATTGATACATGCCACTCAAATCTGAAATTAAAATCAACACAGAAAACTAGTCTATCATTATATTGCTTTGTTACTTCTGAGAGTGTATTCCCATTCATAAAAAAGTCTTTGGCATGCACAAATATCGTGTGGCACTCTCAAGAGCAAGATACTGTCTCATCACAAACTGGTTGAAGTACTTTAAGGACGCAGAAAAGGAAAAACTTCACCAAAAGAAACTCCTTTCCGCAATTGTCTATGCATTAGCCTGCAGTAAAGAAGCAGGCATTGGATATTTGGAGCAATTCTTTCTGGCAGGACAGAATTAACTTACGCTGTGTGTGTGGTCTCGTGTCAGTCACCTCCAGAGGTACTTGACGGATAAACCTCTCAGCAAGGTTTATGTACAGTGAGGAGGACATCAGGAGTGCAAATATATGTAGATCAAACAGAATGCCCACTATAGTAACTGAGGAAGTCCTGAAAACAACCATTTCCTCAGATATAATTTTTTTTTCCTAAATATTGTGGTTCAGCAATAGTTGGTCATTGGTTGGCCCACTTTGCCTGTGTGTTATCCAGGTCCTCAGATTAAAGGCTGTGGTTGTGAAAACACAATTGGGTAGGAAATCAATTCACTAAAGGGGTGAATCTTATCTTTAGTGTCTTAGAAACACACAAATTTCAATCCCAGGGAGGTTAGGACTGCAGGACATGGGCACAGACAGAATGCTCTCAAGTACCTTAGCTCAGCAGCAATGACCAGCTCTCAAAAAAGAAACAGCCAGGCCATTTACAGCCAAGGGGTTGGTTTATTGAGGGTGCAAAACCTCTCTGCTTCCAAGCATGGCTCTTCTCTGCTCTTCTCCTTCAGGGTTTGCTTGCACACACCTGCAGCTTGTACATCCCAGCCACACAGTGAGGCTGGGGGTGGCAGAGAGCCAGCTCTCCCTTCTCTCCTCCTGCACCTTCATCCCAGAAATGCCAGTGCAGAACTTCCTAAATGGCTCAGGCTGCTCACAGACCTCAAACATTGCTTTTATATACAAAGTTGCATGTCGGGAACTGGTTAGCTAGCTTGAACTATGAATCAGCTTTATGCTGCTGTGTTTCCTCCAGAGCATTCACCTCTGGGGCAAGAATGCCATTCATGTGTTTCAACTTTCAATCCACACGTTTGACAAGAGATGGTGTACGAAAGCAGTCTTCCCTTGTGATAATACCACCTTTCCCCCCCTTCCACAGCTCACAATAAGAGCTAATGCTCACCCTGCAAGTATATCGATGTGTTACAAAGAAAGAGAAAACATGAATTTAATTTTTTCATTTTACAAACTTAGTTTTCTCATTCCTTGTCCGCACATGCCAAAGGAAGACAAGAATAATTTTCTCTCAGCTGGCACCACCAGGATTTTTTATCTCTTGACCCAAGCAGTTCAATCGTAGCTAATTTCCAGAACTTCAGGTGCAGAACCAGCCAGTCAGTACAATTAAAGCAGGGCTGTAGAAGCCTGTAAATTATATACATTTAGACTTTTTTAAGTCTTCCAAAAAGCAATAGGTTGTTTGAGTAACTTCTATCTAATCCCTTGGCTGCTACCTCCCATAAAACATTAAACAAATCCTTTATTAAAGAAGAAAAAAATCTTTTTCTCTAAACTGCCTTTTTTCACAAGGTGCTTCAGTTCATTGTATTTGACCTTCTGTAGCTACTCCACAAATCCTTGTATTTTAACTTTCATAGTCTGACCTTTCTTATTGTCAGTTGCTTCCATGTTAACACTGACTGCACCACGCAAAGACCTCTTAGGAAAAATAAATATCTAATTGAACTTTGATGTACTTAACAGAGAAGACTGTATGGATCTCTGTTTTACCCTCAAAAGATGCAATGCATTAGCTCCCTCTCCTCCATCTTTCTGCACCAAAATCCATAGGTAGAAACCATTTATCACTGGCTATGTCTGTCACACTGTTTCTCATGTCAAAGCAGGTCTTGCATGAAATCAACTTGATGTGTTCTGTCATTAAATAATCTGATATTTATCCCATGCAAGAGAGGAGGAAAAATGGGAAAGGCTGCTATTGATCATTAGGCTTCACGGCCATGATTTCCTGCCTGGGTTAGAACACTTGGGTTTTATTCATTTATTTATTTATCTGTCTGTCTATTTATTTATTGATGCAGGTGCTTGCTGGTTAGGAGTAGTATTTGCACCATTTGAATTTCTAACACCTTTATAGGTACAACTGAGTTTTTTAGTGTAACTAACTACAAGTTAACACTGCTAGAAATTCCTCCTAAAATGTTGTATTAGCCCACTGAAAACTGTCTGAGAGCAAAGAGATGAGGAAGAAATAATTTTCCAGCAAATTAGAGTGTAAGTAATATGAAATATTGATCTGAAATCATAAGTCCATGAGAATCTTATTTAAGAACGCTGCCTGAACTGGACAACATATCCTTCCACATAAAGCAGTACAATTTTCTCTATGATACCCGGTCTCATCAGCCCCAGTCTGGTTTATTATTAATTACTTCTTAGAGATGCAGCTGTAGCTGGGAAAGCTAAATGTGGTGGTGTCTGGTAGAGATTTTTCCTTCATATTAATCCCTTTTATGTCTGAATTAAAGCCAGAGGCTATGGAAGTTAATTCTATGCTGGCCATGCTAGAACTATAATAACCTGTGAAAACTGCAACCTTGACAAAGAGAATTAATCACTGCTTACATGTATGGGCTTGTGAAACCAAGTAAAGGTTTACATCAGTAGGAAATGCATTTTTCTTTTGCTGATTGAAGGACGTGAATCTACGTGCTCATTCAACGTCTTGGCACCATGAAACAGGGATTAGAAAAATAAACCTTTTTATCACTTTTACAGAAGAAATTTGATTTGCCAAGACATTTAAAAATATAAAGTTGAAAGATTTATTTGTGTAGGATTAAATGGGGCAGCTGAGAAAGTGAAGGCTGGCAGAAGAGCTGGCAGTGTAGTTACCCCCAACATGCAGTTATGTTCCTGCCCAAATCAGTGCCATTAAATTTAACATGGAGACAGTACTGAGCCAGAGATCGTTGGTGGTCCAGGAAGCTCACAGTATGTCCTGGGAGCTGGTTACTAAAACCTTCTGAAGCTAGGTCAGGATTGTAATCTCTCTGGCATGCAGGTTCCTCCATACGGTCCCTGATCCAGAGCACGAAGCCTGACTTGGAAAGCATCCATCTGAGCAACAAACTACTCACTCAGTTTTACTTGGAAGATCACAGCAGCTAGAGTACCTAACAGGGGATCCAGGTTCCGGTCCTTCTGCTACGGATTCCAAATACTCTCCCACTTCCTAGGCATGTACTTTCATCCACATACCCACTGAACCATCCCTGTTCAGGTTGTGGGATGAAATGAGGCTGTTGTGTAGCTGGCAGGAGCTGTGGGGCAGAGGAGGCTGAGCAAAAAGGGCGACTGACGATAACCCGGCAGTGGCAGCACTTGAAGGCCTAGGGGGCTCATTCTGAGCTGTCGTTCCTCACACAGGTGTATGTGCTGAACTTGCTTAATCCTAGATAGCCAAACATCGAAGGAGCACAGTTCCAGGACGCAAGCACCACCCTGCTCTGCACCTACGGTCTTTGCCTATTTCCCTCTCCTTCCAGCTCCCTGTTTACATCTCTCACTGTACATTAACCAAACGCAACCTGGAGGTTAGGGCCCTCTGTCCGGATGTGTGGGATGCTGGAGTAAATCCCTTTGCCCTGAGATAGGAAGTGATGCAGATAGCTCCATTCTTAGGTAAATGCTCAAACTATTAGACAATTATGCAAATCAAAGGAAATAGAGCTCCTGCCTCTTTTTTTTAGGCAAGAAGCCGGTTGCTGATCTTTGTTCCCAATTACTTTCTGCCTGCAAAGACATTAAGTCTGTTCAAAGATTTCAACATTATTAGCCCAGACCCCTCTTTGTCTCACTTCTGAACTGCTATAGTGCTGCATAAGGTGCTAAGCAAGCAGACCCTAGGTTCTTTGAAGAGAGGCTTGCCTGTTGCTCTGTATTAGGGCTGCATTCATATAGAGACATTTAAATCCCCTTGAGGATCTGATGAATATAAGTGCCTGTTCAATATCCCAGAAGAATTCTCCAGTGAAGGAAAGAACCAAGTGGAGAAATTTTCAGTCTTTAATCAATTATTAATCTGTGAAAGCATCTACTCCTAAGAGTACCGGTCTCGTACTATGCCCAGGTTCTTATCTTTAATAATTCACTTTGGACTGAAGAACCCTAAATTATTAAGATCAGACCCACTTTTAATTCTCTGTGTATCTATTGAGAGTTGCTTATCTTCTCTATGTCTAATAATTACTTTCACTTGTTTTCCTTTAGTAATGCACTAAGTTAAATAGTTTATATAACCTTGACCTTTGCCCCTACATTTCCATTCAAATTCTGCCAGACATTCCCCATACTCAAAAAGGAAGCAAGGGCATGCTTTTTTTTTTTCCAATTAGGAAAACAAGGAGATACAGTCTTGAAAATAAATAATATTTCTACGACAGCACTTTCTGGTTGTTGCAGTGTAAAAACTATGTTGGTTAACCCTGTTGCCAGACAGCATTTGCAGGTATTTAGAAGAACAGACATAGAATACATGCCTGCTCAAATTCTCAGGTTAGGAAACTGCCACAATGTATGCCATGATGAATGAGTTGAGACCCTACTCATTTTAAAGAAAGATGCCTTGCCTGAGCAACTCCAAAGTGATAAAACTCCTCAGAACACTTTCATGAAACCTCTTTCTGGATTTTAGTGACAGCAGTGTTTTCCTGTGCTGTCTCGCTGCATTGGGCTGCACAAGCATTTGCCTACAAGTCATGAGAGCCTGTGCCACTCTGCAACATGACAATGACTGCAGTCAGGTCTCAGAACCATTGCAGTACACGAAGGAGGACTGCAAATCATCTCAGGTTAAACTGGCAAATTTCTGTGGGTTCAGACTCAAGTTACATAAAACAACACAGACCTCAGCAGCTTTGATTCATAGGCACTTCCATGAGCTGTTTTTTGTTACTGGAGTGACTTCCCTAAAGCCAGACCTTAAGTACACATCACACCAGTCACAAGGGAGAAAGTTCAGTGGAGGGGGTTTACTCATCCTCCCGGAGCTGTCTGCCCTTTCCACAGCCCCTAGGACAGCTTCATTTCTGGACAACTGACTGAGGTGTGAGTCACAGGTGAAGCACTGCCAGCTTGTGAATGGCCACTAAATGTTCAGGATGAGTAACAGTGCAGACAATGAGATGAAAGAAAAGACAGAAAGGGGCTGAAGGGACCTGCCTCCCAGACTGACCAACTATATGAGGACATGAAAATCCTCAAGAGCTTTACCAGACTTTTCAACAAATGGGCATGAAACTTCCTTTGCTACTCAGAGTAAGTAATAGAAACCACAAGAAAACTGCAAAGCTGGAGAGGGTCTTCCTTCTAATACAGGCCCCTGGCACAAAGTGGGCACTGCCACTTGGGTAAAAGACAAAAGAAAATCTCTTTTCATATTCTTATGAGAACACATACATTTAAGAAAACCCAAACCCAGTTCCTTTTGGATCTCCAAGTGCTGGCAGTTGCCTCATATCATGAGAATGAGAGCTTATGCCCTTTCTATAAATAAGGAATAAAATGATGAGTTCTGTCATCATCCATGTAAACACCAAATCCTCTTCTGATTCCCACTAAAGTATTTGCTTTGCTTCAGGCTCAGGGCTTCTGCAGTTTAGCTGAGCTCCATGTTGCACTTCACCTGTAACAAACTCATGCTCTATCAGGGATATATTATATGGGATAGGTATGTTGTGACCGTGTTAAGGCAACATTAAGCCTCAATATACACTGAAATGATAATACCTGCATTCAGGTACAGCACCAGAGACCACACCTGCCAAAATGCAGAGGCGATGCTGCACGACCCTCTCTCTTTCCTTAACTACAAGTTTGGTTTTGTTGAGTGTTGAAAAGCTTCATTATATTCTCCAGAGTTCATTTACATAGTATCAGTAACTTAAGAACCAGACTCAGAATATGCTTCACAGAAGCAAAACCCTTGATGTGACAGGTCAATCAAAGAATACAAATTATCTGAAGGATTACTAAGAGGAGCTCTTAACGATTGCAAAGCACTTCTCAAAAACGCAGCATTTATTTGGAGAGGGTGACTTCCTGGAACTACATTTTCTTTACCTTTCCCACAACGGAGATACTGCTTTTCTAATTTAATGATTTCTACATTTGGAAGTCTTTCCTAATACTTATTCTTCGTAGGCTGATCTAGCAGAAGAAGATGCGTCAGTGGTTACGATTCTGCCTGAGATTCCAGACTCACAGAGTGCTTGCTTTGTGATGGGTTCACTCTGGATTTTAAGCCAGTCATGAATCTTTCTATGTTCCTTAAACGCATTGTGATGATAAAGTGTCTGGTAGATAGGGGTGTTACAAAGACATATTCTTTATATCAGTGTGGCAGCTGTAGTAATGTAACCTGTAAGGTGAAGGTAGAGAAGCTGTAATAACACTGCAGAGAAACCCTTCAGCTCTTCACACACTGATGAGGTACGCTGCTTACTGGATATTCAGAAAAAGCTGCAAGGAAAGGAGTCCTGATCCACCTGAAATTCATAACGTGACTGAGCTCACTGGGATAAGGATTAGCTTTCCTGTATTTAAAAGAGGAGTAGTACAGTCTGAAGCAGATTTTGAAATACTGTCCTGGGGACAGGGCTGTCAATCGGCAGGTGCACGATAAATCTGTACAGCCCCGAATTTTCTTATGCTGTTATGTAACATCATAAAACATACTTACCTTTCCACTCCAGAGCATGGAGTTATACAAGAACCCTTCCCCCATTGCCAAGGCATTGCACAGCCTTGTTATTACCTGGGATCATCTTTCTGTTACGTGTCCAGGCTTTTCCTTTCTGATGTGGACTGGTTTGATTCCCACAAATGAGCCTGCAAGCAAATGATTGCACTCTTTGCATTTCGTGCAGAGGTATGGAAACCAGCCTGCTCCATCAAAAGGCTGGATGCTGCCTGGGGAGTGTGTGGGAACTGGGCGAAGGGGACTTTTCTCGTCCTTTACAAAAGTTTAGTGCTGGGCATGCTATGAAGCTCCTGGAGGAAACATGCCAGTAAAAACCACACAGGCCTGAGCTTGATAAGAATCTGTTTTTTTAGCATCTCAATTGTCTTTTTATCCAAATAGAATGCATTAATCTACTTCTTTATTTACATCAAATAAATAAAGCTTTATGGCACTTTGGAGAAATATAGAGCTTGAACAGTGACCACAGAGAACTAACTCCCAATAAAGTCAGAACACAGTGAGGAAGCACACACCAGGACACTATCTCTGACCAGGTCTGCTGCCTAACTGTGATTTTATTTAGGGAGTATGGCATCCAGCCTTCTCAGATTTCTGATTCTTTTAACCATTTATATACTTGGATCATCTTTACCCTTGCATTACTTGGTTACACGCACTCTCCCTACCCTGAATGCCTCACCTGCACAGCTTCATGATAACCTCTGAGACACTTCATAACCACAAGGCCTCCCTTGCTTAAGTGAACCTAATCACCATCAAAATTAGAAGATGAGCAATGCTTTGCTAGATGTAGCAGCACTAACTGCTTAGTGCTAATTCCTTTCCCAGAGTGAAAAGTGTGGAGCAAATCGAGTAATTTCCTTCCTACAGAAAGGCCAAAACTGAGAAAACATCAGCTACAGTGATGTGCAAAGTTTGCCAATTAAAGATGTGGGGCTTCTCATCACATTCACTGGAACAACTCCACTGATGCTGGGAGGTGTCAGAATCATAAGACAATCTCTCTCTTAATGGGCAAGCAGTCCTAGAAACAAAGTAAGGGAAGCCTTGTTGCATGGAAGATGAAAGCAGCATGGAAAACTTTTATGTCTCCAGCCCTGAAGGTGGAAGTGGGACACTTCTACCTTACCCCACGGCAGGAGTGATGTCAGTGTTAATCTTCTCGAAAAAAAGCCACAAGGAATTCAGTCTTTTACATATGAGAATATTGTCATTTTTTTGCAGCCTTTGTTGTTGTTGTTGTTGTTGCTTTTTAGGACTTACAATGTTTTTCTTAAAGCCTCAGCTCTAGGAAGCAAGTGATTATGTGAGAAATTCAGCCATAAATTGAAATTTTAAGGAACAGTTTCTAGCTTCATAGCTATACAGAGAAAAAAAAAAGAGACGGAGAAAATTGAATCCTTAAGGTTCAAAATCAGTAGGGCAAAAGGTCCAATCCCAAAAATAAGCCTGACTCCTCATTTTTTTACATCTGTGAGAGATAAACACTGATAATACAAAATTACAATAATGCCAGCTACAATCAAGAGCAGTACAATACCTTTGTCAAGACAAAGGTATTAACGCAGCTGTCCTGGCACATTTTCCAGCTTTTGTCCTCCCAGCCCTCAGCATTTAAACACTTTCTATTAGAAACAGCCTTCCTTGTGCCAACAGAGACTGGAAGCTGACTTGGCAAAGCACAGCACCCACCATGCTCTCTCTTCCTTTTGGCTATAGGTGAAGAGACCTCTACATGCAGAGCCAACTCCTCCATTCACTTGATTTTCCACGGGTTTGAGTTACCGTGCATTCTCCCTGGTGAAAGAGCAGATACTGGCACGGGGCTGTGAAGTGCTTTGCAACTCCTCAACATGAAAAATACAGTTAAAGAGGAGGTGTAATTATTAACGCGTGAGCTAGAGGAGACTGTCTGAGAACTTGGAAGCAAACCTAAAATTGCAAGCAAGATCAAACTAGTCACCTGAGGGAGGGTGGAGAGGGACAATAAAAATTTATTTCTCAGGGCAGAAAGGCAACAGCAGTCTTGTTGGTGCATGCTAGCAAATGTACCCATTTCTCTCATTTTCTATCTGAAAATTAAGGTTATTATAAGGCACATATTCCTTTGTCATACTTCACGAAGACATCTGGAGCCAGACTCTACTAAATGATACTCTGCACCTCACAGCTTGCGCCTCTAGGTATGCCATTAAAATTGGTCCCATGTTTATTGGTTTATTCTCTCTGAGGTGTGAATGGCATGTTCGTGCATATCTGACTAACAACTGATAAACAATGTGAACAGAGCAAGCCTTTGTGGATGAAGACACTTTGTTATTTATCAGGTACATTTATCTCCCGTGTTTTCTGGAGCTCCGTTGTTCTCCCCCAGGGCTCAGAAACAGCGGTTGGGTGCCTCAAGGCTGGACCAGTCCTCCTCTGAAGCCTCTGTCTTGCACACGAGCTTCTTCCCCACGTGTTTCAGCAATACCTCAAAGACCCAAACAGGATCAGCATCAGTTTATGCCGTATATAAAATAAAAGGCAATCCCTGGCTTGAATAACAAAGAAACGTAAACACCCTTCTCTTCTTCCACTATCATTTACCAGTATTCCAGCTCTCTGCCCACCCTTGAGCTCCAGAGAGCAGAGCAACGGTATGGGCTTTCCAATGCCTACCCGTCCCCGCTGAATTCATAGGCCCCTTTCCTTGTGTTCCTGCTCCTCTGCTGCACATACTTCTGCTGCTTCTCTGCCGGTGAAAAACTACTACACAGGCTCTACATGACTGAAAAACAGCCTCCTTGCCATGACCCACAGAGCAGGATGCACATTTCCAGCAGGGGTGTGTGGGACAATGACACCGATTTGATAACAGCCCTTCTTCTTCTTTTTTTTTCTAGCCTAATCTCTAGCAAATCTAGAATTTCATTTCCCACAAGAGCAACACCTGTGCCTGCCATGGTGCCCTGTGAGACCTGCAGCAGTAATGCCACATCACTTAATAAGGCATAATCGGTATCTGGAACACAGCTGGCCGTGGCCATCCAGGTAGATGTAGACTGAATTTGAGCAAAAACATTTCAAAAAACAAATGAAAGGAGTGTATACTTTGATACAGAATGTAAAGAAATGTAACAAGAGAATTTTCTGTTATTTGAACTGTCATAGTAACGTTTACAACACCTTCTAAAGTTCCTACATGGATGAATAAGAAGAAAAATAAAGAAAGGAAAAAAAGAGATAAAGTAAACCACGAAACACATTGTTCAATTCTTACCTTAAACAAGACTTTATGGAAATCTGACCTGTTTCACCCCAAATATTTACCTTGTGCTTCCTAACAAATGGGAACCAGATCTAATTCTTTTGCAACAAGGCTCTGATGAGTTATACTTTTAGCTTTGTAACCAGCCTCATCTACTACACTGGGTGGCAAAGTACTCAGCCATACTGTGCTTCAATTCCATGGTCTGTCCAATGATGATACTCTTCCCAGCCTCCTCTGAACAAGTTCCTCACAATGTCTTTTTGAGAAGGCTCATTTCAACATGAAGCAGAGCCTTCTCCCCCAGCTGCAAGTGGCATGTGAGGGTTACACATGCAGCTTTGGTGGCATTATTACAGAAGGACACTGCAGAATTCTGAGATTAACCTGTTTTAGACCTGACATTAGAGGGAAAACAGGCAGTTGAGTATGGTACAATGAGTGTATCTAAAATAATGATGAGTTCTCCCTTGGCAGCGGCAGAGATCTGCCCTTTCTTCTGTAACTGGGAGCAGCAATGTCTCCTGTGGTTACACTGAAATGGACCAAATTAAATAGTAACCCTCACTGTTCTTCATAATTAATATTCTTTCCTCACATTGCCTCTGCCTCTTTTGATGACTTAAAACACCAGCTGTAATGAGCCATCCTCTATGCTTAAGTTTCTTAGTCATAGCTTCAAAAAAACCGAAAACATTTAGTTTGTTCCATAGGTTCCAACTATATTCTCCCCTTTCTACAAAGCACAAACGAATCAGTCAGCAACCATGTCTTTCTCCCTTTTAGGACAGAAATCCTGTGTCTTGATATGGTTGCAACAGACTTGAATGGCTCTTTTTACTCCGTCCTTGGACTCAAATAACACTTAAACATGGTACATTGGGGAGAAGATCACTAGAGGTTACACTTTTGTTTCTTGTTACCATCTTTACAAGAAAAGAAGAGTCAACAATGTACCGACAAGAGGGAGGGAAGACATTAACCTTTTATCCCACCAGAAATGCTCCCTCCAGCAGGATGTTTGGAATGAAGCCACTGTTGTGTCCTTATCACCAATGCAATATTACTTAAAAATAAAATAAAAATCCCACCCACTGGATGAACTCCCTTGATTGGGAACCTCTGTCCATCTGGATGGAGCTGCCTCCCAGCACAAGCAGCTTTTGTTTTACAGAGACTGCCAGGTATTGAAAAGCTGAAAATCCTGTTTGGACTTACTTGGATCACAAGTCCCAGAACAGCAGAGAAAATAAAAAAAAGGAGCAAAAATAAATACTCCAAGGGTGAAGTATCAGCTGCCTCATCATTATAGCATAAACATGCACTTATTTTATTACTGTTTATTAATAAACAAAACATAATAAATAATTACTCTTCCAATTGTTTTTCTTCCGAGAAAATAAAAAAGCAATTTCATTACTCAAGGCAAGATACTATGACTCTAAGTCTTCTTCTATTGTAAAGTACTGCTAGCTTTCCATATCCATCTCCCTTACTTTTCTTACACCTTTTGAAAGCTGTGTCATGAATACTGATTGAGAAACCTTGTAATAGTTACAAAGCTAAAGAAGAAACCAAGCAGGAAATGCACACACAAAAGAGTGTTTTGATAAGCAGTGGTGATTTGCTGAAGAGTAAATGAGGGTGGGTAATAGCAATGTGTTAATCTGATGCTCAGTCAAAAAGGGTGCAAATATTTTGGCACAGGAAAAGGTTCACTTCCTAGGAGATGTACAGGAAAAGAGAAAAGCAGGAAAAGCATGAAAAGAAATTCCAGGCCACAAATAAATTAATCTCACTTGCCTTTCCAGGTTCGTTTCTGCCCCACCAAAGGCCTCTTCCTTTTTATATCCCTATTTTCATTAATTTTATCTGCCCTCTTACTGTTTGACACCTGTGTTGCCCTTCACACTTTCATGCCTGATGAGTCTCTCTGTAATTCTGTGGATTAACTGCTCAAAAGGAATGATTCAGGACATCTTCTCAGCTATGGACCATGTTCTTATTCAAGGACATAATTTATTTTTTTCAAGTAAACAAGAGGTAGCTGCCTGTCAGGTGTTTCACGGAGAGATATCTATTTCCGAGTGTTACAGAAACAAGAAAAACACTATCAACCACCAGTACACCCAGACATGAAGAAGGATATGCTGGCTTGCTCTGCAGGTTTTTACTGAGGAAGAAAGCTGTTCTGTTTACATGAACACCTCATCTGGTTTTTCCAGGCAAAGTAATGCTTGACTCATGAATGCCTGAAATATTTCTCTCCCTTTTCCTACAAGCCAGATTAGATCAAGTATACACAGCTGTCATGAATAGATGAGTTTCCTTCTACCTTTCATAAAACTGAACAAAGAGACATTTTCAGCTGTCTGCATCCAATAACACCTAATTCAGTAGTGGTACTGCTTTCCTTGAATTACTGGTATAAGGAGCAAGGTGTTTTTAAAAAAAACATTTATAAGGAGGTTGAGTGTTCTTTACATTGAAAAACTGATAGAAAAAAATTGTTATTGAACTTTTTTTTTTTTTTAACATGCCTGTTACTCAAATCTGATGGCTTAATGACATAATTTGTCATATATCATTTAGCAACTACAGGTACCCATACATCTCCAAATATTGTGACGGATACTGTCTATACTTTTATTACATACATCATAATATCCTGATGAAGCTACCTTTAATATTCCAAATTTTCAAGACTGATGTTAAAAACTAAGAAAGCTCTCAACAACATTAAGGAGAAACAGAGAGATCAACTACGGTGTTATCTAACATTTCTCAGAGCTTGAATTTCTTCTCCCTATGTTATGTATCTCCCAGATAAACAATGCTGGGAAACTGGGAACAACAGATGAGGAGAAGGCTGAGGTGCTGAACAATTTTTTTGCCTCAGTCTTCAGTGTCAACCTCTCTTCCCACACCTCTCGAGGGGATGTGCAGAAGGATGGGGACTGGGGGAGCAAAGTGCTTCCCACTGTAAGCAAAGACCAGGTTCATGATCATCTGAGAAACCGGAATGTACGTAAGTCTGTAAGACCCGAAGAGATACATCCCAGAGTCCCGAGGGAATTGGCTGATGTAGTTGCCAAACCGCTCTCTGTGGTATCTGAAAAGTCCTGGCAGTCAGGCGAAGTCCCAGGTGACTGGAAAAGGGGAAACCTTGCACCCATGTTGCCCTGGTTTTTGCTAANCATGGAACAGATCTTCCTAGAAGCTACACTAAAGCACATGAAGAATGGCAACATGATTCAAGACAGCCATCATGGCTTCACTAAGAACAAGGCCTGCGTGACCAACCCAGTGGCCTTCTATGATGAGGTGATTCCATCAGTGGACAAAGGAAGAGCTACAGATGTCTTTTATCTGGATTTCTGTAATGCTTTTGACATGGTCACCCTCAGCATCCTTCTCTCCAAACTGGAGAGAGAAGGATTTGAGGAGTGGACTGTTAGAGGAGAAGAAAGTGATTGAACAGTCGCATTCAGTAGGTCATGGTCAATGACTCAGAGTTGAACAACCTGGTCTAGCGAAAATTGTCCCTGCCCATGGCAGGGTGGTTGGAACCAGGTGATCTCTAAGGTCCTTCCCAACCCAGGTCGTTCTATGATTCTATGCTTGTACATCAAGGAAAGGTTTATCCTGAATCAGCACAGATGTGTACTGCTCAGGGTCTTACAAACCTCCCTCAGAGCTGCTTGTGCAACTCAAGTGCTGAATCAGCTTTCAAATTCCTGCAAAACCAGGCTGTTCCCATATAGAATTTTAGAATGTCTTTCCAATGGCATTGTTTTAACAAAAGATGTGTTTCTCAAAACAAAATAGCTCTCTGGAAGAATTTAGTAGAGACTAACTGCAGTCCATTTCTACCTCAGTGAAGGTAGACACCTTGAGCTGTACATCTTCAGCAGGGGAGTTCTTGAGAGATGCAATACAGCAGAAATGGGCTGAGATTTATCTTGGCTGAGACTGTCTATCAAGGAGGTCATCTTCAGCTTCTTATTCTGCTATCAAAATGGTCTTGTAGCACATATATGGCTGAGAAAGCACCTCAGATGCTGTCAACATGGTGCTTCTCACAAGTATTTCAGTCTCATGAGATAACAAGAATAAAGCTTAAGCTGTGCCTGTATTCTTCACTTTGATGGTAAATAGAAAATGATGTGCAGCCAACCATACAACTGCTGCCCTGCCAGAGAAACCCACACAGCAGTGAGCCGGACTCGAGGAAAGTCTGTATTTCTAGATGCACACAAAACTCAGGAACAGTGGAGCAGGCTGGGAGAGGTGTTACCCATAAATTCAGTTCCATTAGAAGGATGGGACACAACATATGGCAGTTGCCCTCGTAGGACTGGGCCACTGGATACAAAAAAATCACTCTTCTGTACATAAAAAGGAGCTGTTCCTGGGATTGTTAAGCCCTTCAAATATACATTACTGATGACTTTTTCTTGCTTCAGAGTTCAGGTAATAGTCTCATCCTGGCAGTTCTCTACAGTTTAACAAATCTAATTTATTTGTTTGGTAAATGACCCTTAATAAAAGTGCTATAAACAAGATGGATGAGTATGGCTGAGGAAACTGCAAATCACACACAACACGTGGTACAAACAAAAGCACTGTAAAAGACCTCTCAAAGGAAGGCAAACCTAGAACAGTCTGTACACTTGGAGCAGGACACTTAGCATGGGGTATCCTCTACTGCACTAAAGGAAGGCACTAAAACATTTTAGTTGGCGAACTGCTCCCTTGCCCAATGTGACCATAGTAAAAAGCCCCTGTTATTAGAGAGGACAGAGACACACAGGTTGGCCTTTATTTGCATTTCAGAAGGAAAGAAAATCTGCAGACTTTGGATGCTTACAGTCCTGTAGACTAACACAGGATTTTAGTCACAGAAATTACTACAGGACTTGCCTGCCATTGTCTCCAGAGACAGATCCTCTGTTGGCATCCCAGAAAGATGTAGATATGGCTGGTGGTACTGGACCAGAGTCCTCTATCCAGCATCATGAATCATGCTCAGATAAACCCTTTTCATCTCATCAGGTCATTAGCAGAGGCAAATTGCTCAGTGGGGGTGCAAATCAAAGTGAATATCCACAATACAATAGTAAAAGAGTTAGAAATCCTTTCCAGCCTCTGGGCAGAGTAAGGATTTGTTTTCCCAACACCATCCACAGGCAGCTAACGCGGAGCTGAGCTGTGTTAGCTATGGCTGGGTTTGTCTCTGCTCACATGCTCTCATTTGAGCCAGTGTTTCGAATATCACACTTGCCCTTCAACCCCCTGCTCACGTTTTAGGATACGCTAAAACATGGGAAGTGTTTTTCTGGTAGTGTAATTACAGGCACTGGGAGAAGGGCAGCAATCCTCTCAAGAGGCAAGCTGGTGAGCACTCAAGACTGCGCAAAGATCATTGCTGTGGGGTATAAACTGAGGGTGACTGCTGAATTGGTTCAAATGATATTATCCTGCAGATAGAGGTGACTGTGTCAACCTTCTCCTTGGTACTTGTTACCTAACACACAAGAGAAGCAGCTGCCCGGTCTGTTCCAGCAGCAATGAAAGCAGGGATACGGTCTACTAACAGGACAAACTTAAAGCCTGATGTAGAAATCCATGTTATTTTTTATGTTATCTGCTGAGGCAGATGAAAAAGTGTCTGTTGCATTAATCAGGAAGACTTGGACGATTTTTTCATTCTGTCATTAAAATTCAATTAAGCTTCTTTATCAGACCACAGTCTCTTGATTTTTTTTTATTGAGAATTAGTATCTCGCTCTTGCTACAGGGATGAAAACACAGAAATCTAGTTTGACTGAAAAGTTGATCTTTAAAAGTTTTATAACTGTATCCAGCAGTATGAATCAGCACTCTTCAGCCCCACTTAAGTGAAGAAAGAAAAAAAACCCCAAACCCCACATTAACACCTCCCCATCTTCCCAACTCCCAATGCATTAACCTATGACAGAAGCTCAGCCTAGACACTGAAACAACTCTCAGTTGTGGAAGCAATTAGCACTGCTTTGCTACATATAAAAACACACACGCTACAGAAATATTCATATAGTAATAAAGCAACAAAACTATTCATGTAATCAGTATATTAATACATTAAATTATATATGAAAACTAAATATATATATAGCATTCACACTGCAGCAGTGCTATGTGCCATATACCTGTATGTACATATATATAACAAGAAACATGTCAGTGTGTATACATATATTAAAAAATATACACCTTTGCCTGGGGAATTTCACAACATTGTCTGTAGGTCTCACACTGGACTGAGCTTTTCTGAATGCCTGGGGAACACTGAATCGTGTGTACAGCCTGGGGATCCACTGCAGTAACTCCCAAAGGCAACGCCCATGTCACAGGAAACCCGTAGATGGAAGTAGTTCCTGGTTTGCCCTAAGCTTGTGACTGAATGCTGAAAAAGACAAATTTAGAAAAGGCTTCTATGACTGTGGCCTATTATTATAGCCAGTAAAACACCTATTTTTATTCAAAACTATGTGAAACAAGCAATTCATATTTTCCAGCTTTGGACACAGGATAATAGCAGCACTAGTGGTGAACTCAGGGTCCATTTCCATTTTCATTTTTTTTTTGTTTGTTTTCAGAAAGTTAGGGCCCTTTTTACTGATTGTTGGCAGGTGCTGCTAGCAAACTGCAGTACCAGTGGGGGCAAATAAACTCTAAAAGATTAGGGAAGCCTTCCTGGGTCTATTCAAAATAATTTCAGAACAGATGTTTTGAAAAGGAAAAGGAACCTTAAAATAAAATTTCAAACTCTGGTAACTGCTTTTAAAAAATTGAATTTGCTGAGTATTAGTTATTCTTTTCATTATCTGAGTTTCCATTTGCAGGTTTTATTTTCATAATCTTCACAGGGTCAATGAAAAAAGAAAGAGTTATGAAAAACCCCCCAACTCTTTTGTTGTCATACTGGGGCTATGACATTTTTATCTTTAAGGATCAGGAGGAAAAGGTTGTGTCCTCATGCTAAAGAAGCTAATGAGGCCCATGGGAACAGAGCTCTGCTGACTCTCAGTGCTATTTACATTGGAGTCACTCTTAATTTCCTGATCTTAGCAAGATTTGAAAAGAAAAACGCTGCTGATCAACAGTTTCATCTTCACTCAGAGATAATATACACATCAATACATATTATAATTTGACATAGGACACAGTAAACCACACACATTCATATATATTTATAAAGATACAGCATCTGACAATAACTTTGTTGTTTCAGAGAATGCCGAACAGCTAAGTGAAGCACAGTCTTTTGCGCTATCTCCATAAATATCTTTAGGTATTTTTGTAGTTAACACTGGTTACATAAAACTGACATAAATGAAAGTAGTTTGCTGAGGGTTTGACTTTTCCTCTTTAGAAAGGCAACTGAGCAAGATTTCTGGTTTTGAAATACCAGCAGTAGGGTTGGTATGGATAAACTTTCTACTGAGATCAAAAGCACCTGAAATCCATTTTCCAGAGAGAACTGAAAACAACCAACAAAAAGAATGAAAGTCAGTAAATAATTATTGATCAGAACAACCCTGTTTG
>VYXC01001398.1:66604-100378 GCA_013397175.1 Platysteira castanea
GGGGCGGCAGGCGGGTGGTAGAACTTAGACCTGAAAAGTCACAAAATGTGAGCTATAACAAGTTTGAGGGGAACTCCTGACTGCACAGACAAGAAGAGACAGCACAGCAGGGACTTCTGGTTTTAAAATCCTTTATAAAGAGCACCTCTTCTAGGGAAGCACAACAGAGCAATAAAACACTTGCTGTAGCCAAGGACAACCTTGTATTATACATGCACCTCACAGCACACACACACGGTCTCTGAACCTGCTCTACCTGATCTTTGCAAATTTGAACAGCCGCCTGTGTTATCATAACTTTTACTCTGCCAGACACGTATCTTCATTTGACCTTTTTTGGGAATTTCATGCTAAGGCTAGGCACTGCAAAAACGGGATTTCATGGTTTGGTGTGAAGCTCTGCTTGTCTCGTCTCGTCACCTGAAGGAAGACATGGAGTAGATAGGTGTGGAACAACAACAGCCAGACAACAAAGACTGCATGGCTTTGGCTTTAGGTGAAATATGGCACCAAAAATAAAGCCAATGCACATCCGAAAAGCATGAGCAGGCATAGCCTCGGCTCAAAACCCAAAGGCAGATCTGCATATCTGAATCTAGGTACACATCAAGCTTGCAGAGGTTTAGAATAACACAGGACATTGACGAAATACTTCAAAGGGCTCTGCAGTGCTTGAGCAGAATAGCAATGGCATGGCACAGCTGTGACCACAGGGGCTTTTCCAGATGCTAATATGAGACTAGCTCTTTAAAAGCATAAACCAGAAGGCAGACAATATTTGGCAGGGATTCATATGCTCTCAGAATAAGGAATACTTATCACTGGTTCACAGACTTTAAAGGGAAGTAGAAATTAAACAGAAGCATTTAGCGATGTTTGCTGTTTTTAAAATGGCCTATTAAGATATTAGCATGAAAATGCTATATATAAATATATATAATGAATGTAGCACTGTGAGTCTAGGGTTCGAACTCTGGTGTAATTTAATATCACATCGTGATTTACACTAGGAGACAAACAGTCAAAGAAATGGTTAAGCAAAACAAATCAATGCCTTTTATAAGGCCAGGAATTGAATAAGCCACAGGATAAATATTGACAAGCTGCAGACAGGTGGAACAGGTTTGCAAAGACATAAAATGGCTGTTCGAAGGTTCAAGAAACCTTGAAGTTTACTAACGGGTTGTACAAGATAAGTTCTTGGCATGATCTCCTCCTGCTAAGTAAGGTCAATCAGGCTCAGTCCATGCAGAACTGGGATGATTTTTAATGTTCTCCTGAAGTAACACTGCCATCTAGACGTAACCTCCTTACCCATGCCTGCTGCTGCTGATCGCTTCTAATTGAGGAGATGCTGCCGATCTGATTAGAGCATAACAAAAGCAAAGCATGCATGTGCATATATCAGCAACTGGAGGCCTGGGTTCAGCCCCAGGCATGTGCTCCCTCAGAAGGAAACCAGATTGACTCAAATTCCTCAGTCTGGTGGGGCGGGGGAAGGACAGGGTACCACAGTGCTGTGGAGGTCAGAGGGAAGCTCCAAGGCAATCACAGTGGTGGACTGCATCCCATTTCATACTGACTACCCCATGAGGCTTTCCTCATGCTACTACTGTTAGCCACTACTGTGCAGCTACCATTAGTAGTTGTACACCCCCACTTTGCATGTATGCATAGAGACTGTGAGGTGCTTAGAATATCAGTATAAGCAACCCCTTTTGTGAGCAAATACTTCTGATCTTGTGGTCAGCAGGGCAGCTGAGGGCAAGGCGGTCTATGGTTCACCTTGTGAAAAAACAAGTTCAGACAAAGAACCTCCTGTACAACTACATGAAAATTAAATCAACATGGTTCTAAAGATTTGGGTCCTGTTTGACTCACGAGGTCTGTACAAGAGTTGAGATTATATATATCCACTTGTGAGCGGCAACACCTGCCAATGAGACTTTTTGTATTTACATAAGCTGTACCATTTCACTGTCAAGCTGTGAGATTCGTGGATCCTGAGAAAGTGCAGATTCGATTCAAGCCTGAGTTTAAGATTTCTTAGAGCCTCTCTAGCACCATAGTTTTAACATGCTCTTCCAGAAGCAAGCTGTTAGATGTGGGAAGGAAAAGGTCACATTAATTTTTAGCCCTTACCCTTTATCTAAAGGGCACATAAGATGATAAACCACCAAGAACTTCTGTTATGACACTCTGACACTGAATCTTTTAATTCATGTTTGCATTTTCTCACTTGTAGTATGGAAATAGCATCTAATCTTTTCAAGCCTACAGAAGCAGCCCTAATTTGCATTGCCTAGCAGAGGGAACAGGGCGCTGGCCAATCCACAGGGTCCCACGCTGCTTGCATGCAGGAGACAGACTGGAAATGTGGCACCTTTTTAAAAGAATACTTCTGTTCCATGTACACAAATAAGCAACGTACCTGGCCATTCTATTGTGTTTATTTATTGTGGCTTATTCCAGTGGGGCTGAGTCAGTACATCTATTAGTCTTCTAGACGTCAGAAAATTACCAGATCTATCTCCAAATATATGCCTTGCATTGGCCTAAGACAGAAACAAAGTGTATTGACGAGAAAATCCCAGGCTTAGCTTGAATGGGTAATAGTTAGGAAAACCACCACAGTGCAGAAATTAGTTTAAAAGCATAACTGGATAAGCAGACTCTCTCCAGAAAGCAAAGTCATTCTCATAGAAAGCAAGGTCATTCTCAAAGCCTATTTTAAGGCATATCCCTTAGGGTGCACAGCAGAGTTAAAAGCTGGAAAAAAGGTAGGAAACACAAGAGCAGAGTTTCAGAGCTGAATGGGAAAAAACATATAAAATAGGGGATGATGGTCTTTTACAGAGCCTGGTTCCTCAGTACCTCACAGCACTGCTGCAAAGATGAGTGCAAAAACATTAGAGCCACAATGAGTGAATTATTCAGGATTAGTATCATCCCTGCAAATAATGTTGGTGCTGCTGGATGAGGCAGAATAAACACACAGGACACCAGGAAATCAAAGATATTTTCTGTTTTTTACCGGCTGCAGCACTGTGTAGTTCTGTAAGTAAAAGAAATCCCCTGCTCCCCTGAAAATGCCAGTCAGTGCTGCTACCACATTTTTTTGCCATTCAATAGAAAGAGCCCACAAAAGGGCATCCCTTCACAGACAATGTGTGATGCTTGTCCCTCTGCTGTGAACAGGGCTCTGCCTCTCTCCTCCTTCAGGCACTGGATTTATTTCCCAGCCACTGCTGGAGCGGCCTTGCAGGCAGATTTCCTGCCAGCGTGGTCACACTCAATGTGGGAACATTGGATGCAGACAATGAGTGTTTAATCAAAGCTTACAAGGGTTGGGTGTTTTTTTCTTTCCATTTTTTTTTTTTAAATGTTTTTTTTTAAACTTGAGCTTGTTTCATTGCTAATGCAATAATTGATTGCAGTTCAATCAAATGCAGTCAAAATTCAAATAAATCTATAAAAACCCTTTCTGGGAAGTTACAAGGCATCAGAGCAACCGAAAAAAATTTAAAGAATAATCCCCCATGTTTCTCAAGACAAGTAAATGGCTAGCCCAAAGGTTGCTAACGCGTTCAGGGCAAGGCAGGGCAGGGCAGAGGCAGCTCAGGACTGTGGCGAAACAAGAGCTTTGTCTGCTCCTGAGCAATACTCTGCCCCCATCCAGCTCACTGCTGTTATCTCCCATCTGCTGGGACCACGCAGAAGACAGTCTTCTTGTCAGCTGTCTGTTTTCCTGATTCAGAAAATATGCTGGCTAGAGGCTAGAGAGAGAACTAAGGCTAACACAGGAATGGCATCCATCACCTCTCAGCATTCAGCAAGGCAAGCGCCACACAGTATCCCGGGCAGTGCACTACACGATGGCTTGTGATGCTGGTGTCACTGTAAACTACAGGGACAAAAGCAGATTTCATGCTTCACAGGGATTTCTTTTGCCAACTCTCTGGCTGGCTTCAGTAAAACTTTAAGGATTTTTCTCCTTATCTGGGGTTTGTCGTAGTTTCTTTCCTCTGTTTTAATTGCCTCCAGCAAAGTTATTTAATCCTCTACCTTTCTTCCCACACATAGAAATATGAAATTACGCTGAACGCAGCAAATATGCATCTTTTTCACAGGTTTTAAGATTAACAAGTTTCCCATAAGAGCAAGGAAGCATCTGTAGAAATCTTGCAACACTTTTTCTCGTGGTTATTTGAATGTTTTCAGATATTTTAAGAACATGTTTTCAGAGAAAGCACATCTCTCAGGTTTACCTGTCACCACCTCTTCTTTCAGCAGTTTATATTTTTCATGCAGGTAATTTCAGTGACGACTGTGAAATTAATTTAAAAGTGCAGTTCCCGTGGGCAAACATTCACATCACTAAAGTTACTACTGTGACTAGTATTGACCCATCAGATGGAAACATATAAGGCAAAGAGTAAAGCATTACAGAAAATTAAAACATGGTCTCTTCAGAAAATAGTTTAAAAACCCAGCAATGTTAGGGCAGTGTAGAGAAGTCTGTATTTTTACCATCAAGATGCATCTCCTCTTTGGGTAAATAAAAGGAAAAATTCTCTAAATCCAGCAGCCCAAGGAAAGACTTCAACTGGCAAAGACATAACATAAGTGTGGAAAAACGTTGTATGAAATGGTATGTGTGTGGCAGGAGGTTGTTTTTCCTTCCATCAGTTAATTTGATAGAAACATTCTTCACCTTAACATCAAGGTAACTCCACTCAAGCTGGCAAGTTCCTACTAGCTGGAGATGCAAACCTCTGGAGCCCCAGCAAAGGCGTGCTTCCGTCTGTGGCACCGTGGTTATTTTCTCAACTGCCTATCTGCATGATGACCTGCTTTCTTAATTTCCACCTCCCTTTTGTTTTCTGCCAGTTCCTGTGGTGAGGTAGAAATCCTGTGACTTTTGACCAGCTCCTGAGGGCTGGATTTGCAGACAGTGATCCCATTAAACCTGACATGATGCCAAAGTCCAAGTTCATGCATCCAATAAGGATTTAGTTTATATACTCTTACCAAAGATTCAAATAATAGGTAAAGGTAGAGCAGGGCAGAATAAAAAATGAAAACAGAAAATTTCTTTGTGTAGAACCAGAACTGAAGTCAGTAATTTTATGTTCCTTTGATCATTTTCTCTTTTCAAAGACTGTGTGGAAATCCTTTGCTGGCATTCACCTACTCACTCCACATCACTGAAGCTACCTGCTGCTATCTCTCCTCAAGCAGGATTGTCTCATCTTCCACCGTTTCAGATGTTCTTTTGTACTGTGACACCCACCACTTTCATCAGGATTTTGTCATTGTGCATTTCCAGCAAAACATTGTGCATTTCCAGCTAAACATCTTGCATTTCCAGCAAAATAATACTCAGCGTAGAAAACATAGTAGATATCCAGGATCTACATTAATATTTATTTATCTCCAAGTAAAAGAGTATCTCAAAAGCTGCCCGTGGGCCTTTCCCAGCTGATCCATCCCTTCAGCTCACCAAGGGGAATGGCGATGTGGTGTGGAGGAGCCCCTTCCCAGGGGATGGGCCATGGTAGTTGAAGCATGGTTACACGGGATTTCCTGGCTCCCTGAGGTTATCCTGTCCCTTATTGGATATAGGTTTTTTTCCCCGCCCCGAAAACTGTGATTGTCCCATGATTCCTGGGTCCTTGGTGGTCTGTCTGTGCCTTACCTGGCTGCCATGCGGTCAGAGAAATAAAAGCATGCTTGAACATCTATCAGAAATATAGTTCCTGATTCTTTCTATGGACAAAGCTGCCTTCAGGGAGGGTTGCAAGCTATCCCTGCTGCAACAACGTGGTACCTGCCACATACCAGGGCAACTGGTATCTCACTATGAAGGCTGAAAAGGTTTCCTGCTGCAAGGGCCACAAAAGACAATGCACACACATTTTATAGAACATATTGTCCTTGCTTATGACATTTTTCTATATCCAAACCCAAAGTACCAAATAACAGATAACAATGATAAAACCTTGCACAAAATTAAGAAATCAGTTGATGTGGTAAAAGCACTGGTCCACAATAGGACCCTAGATAATGAGACCATGAAGAGAGAGTGAGCTTGGGTCACCCCCTTGGATTCCTTCATACTCAGTGCATGATTACACCTGACATTTCATCTACCCTGTTTAATTCTTCTACTGTAGTAGGCTGTTCCCATTGCTTGGGATAAATTTTTCTCATTATTAGGCATTTTCTCCCCTTACGGTTCAATCCAAAGTCTGTCTTACTCTTGTTACTACAATGATTAAAATTCTCACTGCTATTGTAGCAGGAATGCAGATTCCTTTGTCTGACTGCAGTTATAGTTTAGAGGTTAGGATGTCCTACCTACCCAAGGTTCCCTTCTGCTTTCAAGGCAGTTTTTGTCCCAGGGCGTGATGCACAGCTGTATTACACTGCTTGACACAGAGATGCTGCCTTATAAAGTTAGAAGGCTATATAAATAATTCATCATGAGGAGAACAGTGTGCCCTGAAATCTGCCATACGTTACAGTTACTGCTGTCTGGGGGAAACAAAAACCAAAAACACAACCAAAAAAGTTATCTGCAGGACAGCTAGCTGGGGAACACCTGCCATGACCTTCCTATCTCAAGACAGAAATTCCCAAAGAATTACTAGGTCTGAATTAAAAATCTATTAAGTTTTCTTATAGTGAAAATCTTTTAAATTCAACAAAACTTTCATTTTTCATTATCTAGAGGAACCCACAAGTTAGACAAGAGGTCTATTTAATTATCGTTAAATATGGCACTCCAGTTCTCCATCCTGTCAGGTACAAATGGATATAGAACAGGCTGAAAGCCCAGGAAATGAGGAAGTGGAAAACAACTCTCTTCAAGAGTTGGCACCAAACTGCTGCCTGAGGATCCTGTGAAGGAGCATAAAAGATCTCTCCTTATACTCTGCCTTTCATAGATTCCTCACTTAGAATCACCTTCTTATTTACAGCACACAGGAGTAGTAATAGGAGGAAAGGGCCAGTGTTTAGTGTGCAGAGTTTCTGTGTAAAATCTGAGATGCTTTATGGGAGAAAAGCCTTGGCATGCTCTCACTCCTAGGATCTCACCCTCATGTGAGTGACCAATTTGCATGCCTGTGGCTGGACAGGCTGGCTCAAAAATTCATTCTTGTCCAAGTCAAAAATGCGGAACTATTCTAGATTAGTTCTAAACTGAGTAGAATGAAAATTCAGTATGATTAATATTTTAATCTACCCAAGTTTTGATGTCTTGGTACAAAAAGGAAACAGAAGATATCAAATCACACAGCCAAGAACATCAAAAGAAAATATACTAAAGAATCTAAGTTATTTTCTCCCTTTTGTGGTGGTGAAATATTATCCATATTTGGTATTTCAGCTGTTGACAGAGTCAATAATTCAGGTCCACTTCAACAGTGTATAGAAGTCATGACTTCTTGGTGATGTCCTTCTTCTTATATTGACAGTGTTAGTTTACATTTTCCAGTGGTAAGCCAACCAGCTGCTGGTTTCTGATGCAACTTTCTCACTCGCAATTTGAGCTATTATTCAGTAAGGCGGCCAAAATCCAATTGTTTCCATGATAAATCCTGCCCACATCTGAGATTACACATTACAGTTGGAACTGCGATTTTATAACCACTAAAAAGCAGAATCAGCCACCGTGGTCAGAAACTCAGCAGTGTGGTCTCTGTTCTCACAGCAGTTATCTGCACCCAGCCCCAGGCGCTGCTGTGCTATGGGAGAGATGCTGGGAAGGCATCCTGCAGACCCTCCAGAGAAGTCAGCTCTGCCAAGGAGCACAGCTGGTTTAACAGAGCCCCTCCACTGCCTTAGCAGGATTATGGAATAATCCTTTTCTTCAGGGGTCACAGTTCATTTTTCCATCACAGACACATTACTGTCAGTCTAAGATGCTGGATTCCTGCTGCCTGTATTGCGCAGCCTGTGAGACCTGACAAAGCACAGATCAGAAATGATAAGAATCTCCCTCAAAAAAGGCATAACCTAAAAAGGGGCAGTTTATACCCAGCCAGACCACCCTCCTGGCAGTTCAGTTTAACAGTTCCCAAGGTTTGCAAGACTTCTGCTCCTTGGTAGGATGGGCTTTGGCTCTTCATTTGACCCTGAAAGGCTGAAAAAATAAATCCCATTTGGTTCACTGGAAATTCAGACATGTGGAGAGCTGCAGTTTTATCAGTGACGGGTTTTCCCCAAGACAAGCTGTTAACCACAGCAGGATTAGAGCTCCGGGGGGGATGCAGAAAGGGGAGTGGGGTGAAGAAAGGAGAGACTTTCTTAGTAAGCCATGAGTGTAAGCTGCGCAATGTTACCAGGTCTGTGAAAGCCTTTAAAATGTGCCCTGGCTGACTTGTTCCTCAAATTTTGCCCTTAGTTAGTCAGAGGAATTCTGATTCACTGATTGCTCAGGGTACGGTGGAAACCTACAGGCCACCCAAGAAAACTGACACCCTAAAGCCTCTCAAGATGTGCATCTATGAGAGAATTGGCTTCTTTTAATCCTACAGGCAGGAAGAGGCAGAGACCATTCTCTTCATCCCTCATTCTGGTGTAACAGCAATTCAGATTGAAGCAAAAGGACCTCATATAATCTGACAAGTTCCTGTGAACATTGTAACTATTCTTATTCTTCCAAATAATTCTAACAATATTCTTAATAATTATAAATTACTGTCCTCTGTACAACAGCTAGTACTAAGTATGGCTCCTATTGTTATCTTGGTTTTTCCCTTCCTTCCATATGATGTGTTTAACTCAACACTGCTTCAGCCCTCTTCATTCCCTCTCTGGAGAGAGGCAAAAGGAAAATCAGAAGTGGTGCTTTACTATGTTAATAAGGATGATTTGGCAGTGAATATTACACACTTTTTCCTCTCCTTTTTAGTCAGACCACAGGTTTCATCAGAGGATGTCAGTAATGCAAATTTCTACCAAACCCCAAAACCCAATCTTTGGGTTTTTCTCTCTGAAGGTGGTCTTTCATTTGGGCTAGTTCTATCTGCATGTCCCACAAAGCCACATCACAATCTGGCATCCACACTAACAGTGAGTAACATCTAGGCAGTCATGGTATTTTTTAGAGCAGCTCTATGATATATTTTCCTTACAGCTACCTGGGGCCAACCACAGCCACAGCCTGTGGCTGTGGGGGAGTGAAACCCCACAGCAATTGCTCCTGACGGGCACATCACCTGCTCTGTCCTGGACCCTGCTGACACTCACAGGCATGTGTCCCTGCCCTGGCCACGGGCAAATCTTCTTCAGTGCTCCCTCATCCCACCCAGTGAGCACCTAAGCTTTGGTACGTAAAACAATAACACCCATGTAGGGAGTAGGTGTCAAGGAAGATCTGTCTCCTTCACAAACATAAGAAAACAAGGAAAATCTGTGTTCTTGGCCAGGTATCTGCTTTCTCCTACTCTTTTTAAATTGCAAGATAAAGGTCAGACTGCATCTGTTACTAAATGCAAGGTAAAAATTAAAGGCTTCTGCTACATACCAGACTGATTATAGATCACAGGCTGCTAGTGATGGTGATTCATTGCCTTGAAATCATTGTCTAGGAAATAAAAAACAGGGATTACTCTCTGGTCCTGAGCGTCAAACTAGCTTGTCTTCCTCTCCAAAAAAGTGCCCAAGCTCGTATGAATCTAGGATTTATCAGGTACCACATTCACACCCCCAAACCCAGTACCCTTAGCTAAGAAATATTTTGGTAATTTACAGCTCAGCAGCTCCTCCTATGGCTTCCCCTCAAGGCCTTTCACCATCCTCATAGCCCTGCACTGGAAGCTCTCCAACAACTTTATATCTTCCTTCTGTTTAAGCACCCAAAAATGCACACAATATCCAAGGTGAAGCCACGCAAGTGCAGGGCAGAGCAGGACAATCCCCTCCCTTGCCAGGTCAGTGTTTCTAGGCCTGAAACCCCTCAGGACATGGGTGGCACTCCTGCCTGCCAGGGCACTGCTGACATTTCCCTGGTAATCAGAACACTGAACTCAGACTTTCTAGACTATGCCTAAACTTCTAATTCCTTCTGTTTCTCTTCCATCCTGTATGTATTTGTATCAAGTCACTTCAAATATGCCAATGGCCATGGGAGTGGGAAACAAAAGGGTCAAATCCTCCTCATCCTGCTGTCTTTGTGGGAACTCCTTTGCTGTTTCCAGTACATGAGTGTCTTGGTTTGAAGGACAGGTGTCTCCTGAGGAAAGTAGGAGCCTCCCTTGGAATGGAAAATGGAACCCCCTCCTCATTGAATTATTATAATTTTGGAATTATGGGGCTTTCAGGCAAAGATATGAGGAGTAGGAATAACAGTTCTTTACTAATACATCTATATATATGTATGTATGTATGTATGTATAGCAAGGCAAACAAAACACCAGTAACTGTGGCAGTGACACCGAACAGAACCAGGCCCCAGTGCCCCCTTCTCGGCCTCAGGCCCTTTCCCCTTGGGTGCAGTTCCGCTCACGGCCGGCAGGGGCGCTGGCGGCTCCCGCTGAGCAGGGCGGGGGCGATGGTTCCCCCGCGCCTGCAGGGGGCGCTCCGGAGCGAGCTGAGGGAGCACACGGCAATGGCGGCTCGGCTGAGCTGGGAAGGGATGGGAGAAAAGCTTGCTTCACAAACCCCTTGGGGCAACCGCTCTGGTACCCCAGCAGGACTCTTGGAAGTACCAAGCTGGAACGGCAAGAATAAGCAAAATCCTCGGGTGGTAGAGGAGATGTATCAGAAACTCCGCAGCTGTAGCTGGAACCGCCGGATGTCTGGGCAGGCAGGGCGTGCAGGGGCTACAGCTTAGCAAAAAACCCAGCGCAGTGCCGAAGAAGTGGGAGGCTGGGCACAGGCAGCCGTCTCCCGAAGCGGCAGAGACTCCCTGGGAGGGGACAGGGGCTCGGGGCTCCCGGGGTTTCCCCTGAGGGACCCCAGCAGAGGGTGAAAAGTCCTCTTTAAAGGAGGTAGAGTGTTAACAAGGTCCCAGTGCAACGGCTGCTTCCACGAGCAGAGCTCCGCTGACAGCACAAGGCAGCAGAAGACAGAACCCCGCAGTGGTGGTGAATTCTTCCCACAGCAACTGCAGCCACCTTCCCCTCCAAATGCCGAGAGAGCCAGAGGGGGGCTAGGAGCTGCACCCAACCCCTTCCCGCAGCTCAATTCTCACGGTACGTCAGCCCCTCCAGGAGAAACCCCCCAGCTGAGCGGGCAGGCAGCCGCACCCTTTCCGGAGAAAATTCTTTTGTCTCTCCGAAGTACCCGGTCGTTATTTTCTCTTAGCAACAAAAACTTGGAGAAAATTCTGTAAGTCAAAGAAACAAAAGGGGAACTCCTAAATCCCAACAATGACTTTTCTTCGAAGATTCTCTGGGAAGACTCTCCTCCTTCTGAGTGCTCCACAGCCTGCCCTCTGCCTTGCACAGGGCATTCCCCTGGGGGCCCCGTGCCTTAAATATGGNGCAGCTCAATTCTCACGGTACGTCAGCCCCTCCAGGAGAAACCCCCCAGCTGAGCGGGCAGGCAGCCGCACCCTTTCCGGAGAAAATTCTTTTGTCTCTCCGAAGTACCCGGTCGTTATTGTCTCTTAGGAACAAAAACTTGGAGAAAATTCTGTAAGTCAAAGAAACAAAAGGGGAACTCCTAAATCCCAACAATGCCTTTTCTTCGAAGATTCTCTGGGAAGACTTTCCTCCTTCTGAGTGCTCCACAGCCTGCCCTCTGCCTTGCACAGGGCATTCCCCTGGGGGCCCCGTGCCTTAAATATGGGATGAGTCCCACAGCTGAGGAGGCAGGCCCCCGCTGCTGAAAGCCCCAGGCAGAGACCCGATACACAACCTGAAACCCCAGGAGACTTAAGAAGCTCCATCCTTCCTTGCAGGGCTCTGTGTGCAGCCCCGGGGCACATCCCTGCCATTGCTGAGCAGCCTCAAGCAGGGCCACCCTTGACTGAGCACCGTTCCTACCTCTTGGCCCACACAGAGTGTGCTCCAGCTCGCCAGATCGCCGGGAGCGGGGTGGAATGCCCACAATGGGAGGTGTCTAGGGAAGGAAAGCCTGGGCGGGGCACTCAGTGCTGCGCTCCAGAGGCCACGGTGGGGACGGGTCACGGGTTGGACGCGATGATCTCACAGGGGTCTTGCAAGCCGATGGATTGCGGGATTCTGTGACATCACAGCCCTTGGGCACAGCGCGGTGGCTGGCAACCATTGCCACCCCATGCCCGTGCCCAGAACCCGGGCAGAACTCGGCGCACACGGAGCGACAGCCAGAGCCTGTGAGCAGGTGGCAGCTGGTCGCGCAACAGCACGATGGCTGGCCAGCGCTTCCGCTGGCTCCTGCCGCTTGCGCTGCTCGTCATCTTGGGCCGTCCCCTCGACACTTCCAGCCGTCCTGCCAGGGACACGGGCACCTCAGCTGTGCTTGCCGAGGCCCTGGAGCAGAAGAACACGGGCCCACGGACGACCTCCTTGGGGCCTATGGCGCTGCTTTCTTGGACATGCGAAGCAGTGAACCTGCTGATGACGGGTGTCACCGTCTACCGGTGGCTTCGCAGAAAGCTCCGGAGACGCTGGGGAGAGGTGAGGGAGGGCAGGCAGGTGGGATGGTTCTGGGGGGGGGCCGGGAGGTGCCAAAGCCTTGGGCCAAGCCGGTGTCGGGTGAGATCTGAGAGCCCCCGTGGAGGAGAAAATTTGGTCAGGTCCCCAGGGTCCTGGGCCTCTGGGGTACCCCTTTGCCCAGGGCCCGGAGGCAGCGGGGCGACCTCAGCCCCTGGGCGGGAATCGGGCCCAGGCTGAGCCCTAGGGACACCAGGCAGATCCTCCGCCCGGGGCAGCCCAGCCAGGCGTGAGTCTCTCCTGCAGAGGCCAAAGCCAGCAAATTTGGAGGAAAACGTCTGAAACGAATCTGCCCCCTTCCATCAGGCTCCCAGTGTTGTGCTTTCCAGGAGAAGCACCAGAGCCCGTCGGCCTCTGCAGGGACGCGCTACCAGGGACACGGCTGCTGCAAGGAGCTGCTCCAGCAGCTGAGGGACAGCCGTGCCCTGATGCAGCTGTGCCTGCACCGCCGCCTTCTGCAGAGGCCCAGAGAGAAGAGACTGAGGAAATGGAGCATTTGGAAGAGGAGGAGACTCTACTTCTCCCCTTCACAGTGCCTCTAAAGCCCGGCTCTCCGTTTGCAGCTCACTGCAGGCGATGCATGATCAGTGCTCAGCCCCGGGCACTGTGACATCCCCCACCACAAGTGTTAGTTTAGCCCCCCACTCTTAGGTATAGGATAAGGTTCCCAGCAGTCTGTTCCCGCAGAAGATGTAGTTTTTCATAGTGTTCAAGTTCCCAAAAGTTGATGTAGTTTTAGGCATAAGGTTCTCCCCCTCGTAGTCTTCACACCCTGTAGCTGTAGCTTCTTAGGAGTTGTCTTGGTTTGAGACAAATTTGGAGGAAAACGTCTGAAACGAATGTCCCTCTGTTAGAAGGCAGATTTCAGCAGCCCCTCCCCCACCAGGCCCGATAATAAATTGCTTGGAGGAAAATGAAAAAAAAAAAGCTGTTTATTTAACAAGCAAAGTGCATGCAGGCACGGGGGGGAAAAAGAATGAATAACGCTAAATAATAAAACCTCTTGCTGTGGAGAAGACCTGGGAAGATTTTCGAAGTCCTTTGAGGGTGTGGCTCTCTCCTCTCTGGAGCTGGGGTTTGGTGTGGGCCCCTCTGGGCTGTGGTGTGGGGCCTCTTGGTGATGTTCTGGTGTTGCTGAACAGTCCAGAAGAGAAGAAGAAGAAGCCAAAGTTCCAGGAGAACCTTTTTTCCTCAGCTTATGGATGAGAAGCTAACTAAAAAGCAAAGGAATGTAACTCTCTGCTGTGGAAGCCAAGAGCTGGGAAGCAAGCGAGTTATCTGTGTTTTTGAACACAAGCCGCTGAAAGAATTCCACTGGCTTTCCCCCCCTCTCTCTTAAGGGTACAGAAAGGCACAGGATTTATGTCTGGGCATAGAGTGGGCAATAGGGGATACAGCATCATAAAGTCACCCCAAGACAGGAGTAGTTCAAATCAATAAAGTGCACCTTTTCTATACATTGCTGCATTTTTTATTGTTGTTCCATCCGAGAGGGAACAGAGTGATTGCGTGGTTTTGCACTTGAGCTGCAGAGCAGCCGGCATGGAGAGGCTGGGTGTAACAGCAGTGCTTGAGAGAGAGAGTATGGAGGGCAGCTGGGAAGAAGATCATGGGCAGTATCCTCTCGCCTCTGTCTTCCAAGGAAGCTCTGATTTGATCAGTGTCCGCACTGTGCCAGGGGGCCCACAAAGGTGCAGGGAGGTGTCGTTTGGGTGGTCCATGTTTGGGAACTCAATTTAGCCATTTAGCAGGTTGAAGGGTGAGACACACATAAGGCTGCCTAGCCTTCATTCATTTTCTCTCTTTTTACATTTCTAGGAAGCTCTCCATCCCCTTTCATGTCAAGCATAAAGACACAGGAGCAAGTTTCTGTAAAACAGGTGATCCATTCTAAATAAGCTCCTTACTCCTTAGAAATGCAGAATGAAACATCTCATGTAAGATTTTTTCCCAAGAGTACCCTTGAATAGAACCAACATTCGTACTGCAGTGAATTACTCCAGCAGCTTCTATCCATTCCTTCAGCATTCAAACAGCTTCAGAAACTTCCATCCAACCCAAGCACCTTTAATTCTCCTCTCCACTTGAAAACAGCCTTGCTGCTCCTTTGTCTTCAAATCCCCATCCTGCTAATAAGCATCACCTGAAGGAGCCTCCTGCCACAACGAACCAGCAGCTGTAGAAATAGCACCTCAGGTTCTGCTCCCTATGTGTATTTGGGAATCTGAATATTCCCTTGGTTTTAATTTGGTCTCCTCAATTTATAAGGCACCTGATAATATTTTCAGTCAGCTTTTAGACTACTTGGAGTATGTAATACCTTTCTAATCCCTTGAATCATTAATCCTCAAAATAAATTGAGTTAGGTGCTCTGAGCACTCACAGCTGAGAAATTTGAAAATAAAAGCCATTTTGACTAAAAGCTCAGAATTTAAATAAAGACAGCCAAAAACCAGTTCATAACCCATGAATTTTAATTAATGTACAAGTACCCCATTTTTTGATTTGATTTTACTGTAAAGGCTCAAATCCTGTTGTTTAGCTTTTTAGTGGCTGCAAACCTCAACAACTGACTGTGCAGTTGGCATTTTAAGAAACAAATCTAGAGTTTGAGTGTCAAGCCAGCAACACAATGTGTGTACACCAGGTGGCTGAAAGACAGCACTTGTTAAGGGATTTTCTGACGTCGGGATGTCCTCCCCTGCAGAGAGCAGTTTGGACAAGCAGGAATCCTTTCAAGAACTTAAGCAATTCAGACAGTGATCCCCTCAAACTACCTTATGACAGAAGCAATACACCATTTCATTGTCTCCACACCGTGAATTTACTTTGCCATTTTTAACTCCCCATTGAATGCCCGTTCTTTCCCTTCAGCAATAATTCCTGACTTGACTTTAACCCCTAAGCCCCTCATTCTCCTGGATAAGGAGCCAAATACGTACACAGACAGAAAGAAATTGAACCTGCACAAGCATTGAACCTCAACAACTGGGGTCTTTATGGAGTGTCTCGTGTGAGTTTGTATATGTGTCAAAATACGGTATGGGAAATGCTACAAATATTTGCTTAAAAAATACATTTTAAAAGAAGTACCAATTCTATGTGTGCCTTTGGAATTTTGCTTTAAAGGAAAGTGCACTTACAGATGACTCCAAACTGAGCTCAGCTCTTTAACAAACACTTCTACTTTGTGTTTTCATTGGGTCAGACAACAAATCACACTTCTGAGAACCACTCCGGTTTGGAGGAGTTCCAAAAGGTCTTTGCAGGTGGCCTCTGAACATTTTGGTTGGTCTATGCTTCCCCCAGGGCTTAGCCATACATGTAGAGTAGTTTTTGGGGCTCAAATTCTGTTCATCTTGTCCTTTGTCCCAGTCTCTCCCCCACTGCAGCAAAGACATGGCTTGTTCTTTCAGGTCATTCCTCTGAAATAATTCCAGTTCTCCAGAGTCCACATACCTTACAGATTTGAAAACAAACCAAACCACGTGGACTGGAACTACATTGCTTTTATTTCAGTTCTTGAACCACCCTTTCTAGTTGTGCTGACAAGCCGGCTTAGAACTGGGTTTGCAAAATTTCTGCAATATTGTTTGCTGTCTGGATAGGAAAAACCAACAAACCCAGAGCAAAAATGTGTAGTCCGGATAGGCTCAGGAATCAACACTGAATCAATGGGAATCTGTTTAACCTGACGCATCCGCAGGACCCAAACAAAGCACAGTTAATGCGCAGAAACTGAACGCGCTCTTTGGAAACTTTTCACCCAAAAATGCGGCCCGTGGAGGACCCTGTTCCGAGGGCAGCGGTGCCATCTAGTGAGTGGAAGGACTCACTGCGCCATTTACATCCCGCAGCTGCAACGCAGAACGGCCGGTGAAAAGGTTGAAATGTTGAAAAGGTGCACTACAGGAAATAAAATGCCTTCTTGTGACGCCAATTTTTTTGGATAAAAGCAAGACATAAACAGATTTTTCAGCAACATCTGAATATTCATTTTTATGGGAAGATTTCACTATCCATTCTTGACTTTCCCATTATACATATATTTAAAAATTACTGTAAATATTTTTAATTATGGGCTGTTTTTTTTAAATATGCAGTAAATTTTTCAGTGCTTTGCCTTTAAAAACTTATATGACAAGAGATTACAATAACAATTGATCAGATTAAAACAGGTTTCAAAGTTGATTTTGATTCTGTTGCTTTGTTGACTCTGAGGAAGTCTGACAGATACCCTGTCTGCCTGTTGAGTGCTTTTTAAAATTCTTACGTACTATCATGCACTGATAAATCTATGAAAATACGAAATATACATTTATATATGTTAGGCCCCCAAAAATGTTAGACCAAGGCTGAAAAAGCCCAACTTCCACAGAGACAA
This sequence comes from Platysteira castanea, assembly GCA_013397175.1. Lineage (NCBI taxonomy): Eukaryota > Metazoa > Chordata > Aves > Passeriformes > Platysteira > Platysteira castanea. The sequence goes on from VYXC01001398.1 coordinate 83,639, forward strand.
AGTCCAGGCAAAAGAATAGAATATGTCTGCAAGAAGAAAAGATGAGATGCCCTAATTATTAGTAGAGGACGGACCTGAGACAAGTCAGACGTTCCCCATGTGTAACCCCTCTGCACTGCTGTGTCTCATAGGACAACACAGAGTACTACGGGGGTGTGTACGTTCCTGTGAATACGTGTTCATGTATGTGTTTGGCATGAGCTGCAGAAAACTGCTTAGAAGCGTGTCGTACTGGAGTTTACATGTTGTATAGTGATCCCGAAACTTTAGTTCACAGATTGCCACCTCCTTGTCATTAATAAATCCATAGGCCCCTTTGCTGAGGAGCACACCTGCTCCTCAGCAGGGCAGGCAGCCCGGTTCGCAAGCGGCCGTGTGAGAAGCAGACTGAGCTCTGGGCGGGAGCCCAGAGAGACGAGAGACCGTGAACTGCTCCCTTTGCATAACAAAGGGCACAAAGAGCGGTGGCACAGCCGGGGAATGGGCACTGAGGGACGCGGGAGGAAGAGCGAGGCTTGTGAGCGGGTAGCTTGCGAGGGGATGAAAGCCCGGGTTTGGGGGGATCCTCCTCGGAGGCAGCAGCTCGGGCTGTTCCTGTGTTCCTGCGCCATGAATAAATGGCTTTATGGAACGAGACCTCTGAGACTCTGCCATGGGAAACACGGGGTCGAACTGGTGAGGAAACCTGGTCTGACCGTGTTAGTGGGAGATGTGGGGAGTCAAGCGGGGCTGCCACTGGAGCGGTCTGCTGTGAAGGGGCTTGGGTCCCAGCAGTGAAAGTCTCTGGCCTTGGGAGTGTGACCAGCAGAGAGGCTCGAGAATGGTCAGACCGGGAAGTTTCCTTAACATTGTCTGAGCCTGTTTTAAAGCCTGTGAATTGACCAGATTTTCCCTGAGACAGCAATACACTGTTCATCTCTTGACCTTTCCCAAGCAAGGTTCTCTGCATCTTCTCAGATGTACAAATTGTAGGTATCAGGACATTTTAAAGTTTGTTGTTGCAGCCTCTAGAGGTCATGGTACTTGGCACCATGGAAACAGTGGATACCCAGCAATGCCTGCAACAAACTTCTGGCAAACACATACACATTTGTCACTCAAAATTTGCTCTTTTATTTTGACAAGCTGTAAGAAAGATCCCCTGATAGAATTATGACTTCACAGCTCACAGCTGTTATTTATGCTCTATAAAATGTCACCAACATCTGCTACCGTAGTGAAATGTAGAACTGCAAAGCAATCTTAAGTTCAGATGTAAACAAACAAAACCAGTTTCCAAACAATGGTATAAAAGACAGTAACGCTGAAATAGCCTAAGTATTTTAAAATCCAAAAGGGTGTATCAATCTGTTGTATTTTTATGGAATGAGATGCAAATGTGACTAGAAAACTTCAGTTTTCCAAGTGTAAATCGTATGTGACTCTCAGAACAAAGTCAAGGTTTTCAAAGGTTTTTGTATGTTTTGTCTGCTGTGTTGGCACTCCTGGTCCGCACATTTAATATTCACAGAAAGACAAGTGTCCCTTCACATAGTGCCTTAGGATGTATCACCTCTAGGCAATTCAGAAGTGCCACAGGCACACTGACAGTCACAGCTCTTATAAACGCAGGCAAAACCTTGGAGAAGGTTTAACTCTGAGGACAGGAACCCAAGATAAGCCCAGGCCCCACACGACAAGCCAGAGATGTACAAAAAAGTTAGCCCACGTGGCACCCACAACTCCCTTGACTTCACACCACAGGAAGAAGCCACTCTGCCTCAGGGAGTCCTTTTATAACCGTGGAAGGGATCAGAAATGCACCAATCAGGATGCTTGCTTTGGAGGCTTCTGATTGGACGGGTTTTAGCGTTCTGATTGGCTTATAACAAGGAGCATTCCTGACCAATCATTCCTGAGGGGCTCATCTCATTGGTTGGCTCGCTGTCCAGTTACAGGCCGGGGTGCTGGCTTCACTGATGATGTAATATTTCTGGAAAATTGTTTTCATTAAACTATAGAGGTTTTGCCACCTAGTGATCAAAACCGCGCATCGCTTCCCATACACCCGAACACTTTATTAATCTATAATCCTAACTTCACATTGCATCAACTGTTTTTAACTTCCATCTATTAAATAACTTTATTCATTAACTTATTTGCATAACTGGCCTACAAAAGCCAAATTCTTCATAACACATCCAGAAAAGGATTTCCTGGGACACTGAGCCGGACCTGCAAGCACCTCCTGTGAGGCCTCATGTCACACAGCAGCCAGTCTGACCTGGCTGGGAAAAGGAACATGCACATTTGCCTTGCAGCATTCAAATGACTCCAACTGTTCTTTCCAGCATATGGAAATGGCCCTGATCAGTGAAAAAGCATCAGTTCTTGCAATCCAAACACCTCAAACTTTAGAAATATCTTGTGAAACACTGTGAAAATGTAACCCCTGCCACCAAGGATGCAAACCTAAATGTACATTTCCAAATACACACAGTCTAATTTTTACAGTATGCAATGGATCTCCACACCCCATCTTTAGTATCCTCTGATAGAAAGAACTTGCTGACCCAGAGCAAAAGAACCTGTCCTGGTCTCCTAAATGACAATACAATCTTCACTTCTCGGGCTTTTCTGAAAGGAGTCACTGCAAAAACAATCATCAAGAGACACTGGAGAAAGCATTGGAAAGTCAAACGCTGGACATCCAAACCACTCTGTCAGCTTCGTGGGATATACTGACAACCAGTCCCTAGAAATAAGCTAGATGATGAAACAATGATGAGAATAAGACAATAATGAGAGTTTCTCCCAAATGTGCAGCTCTCTTCACACCCCCCAAAGACAAAGTCTGGTGTCAGAGAAGCCAGAATCCAATAGCCACCAGAACAGCCCTGCTCTTCCTGGAGTCATGTGAACACTAGGTGTAGGATGGCACTGGTGCCAAATGTCATCGAGATCTTGCTAGTTTTAAAGGAGATCAGTGAGAAGGTTTTCCTCACCTGTAGCACACGGAAGGACTCCAGGGATGGGAGCGGATGTTGGTGGTGTGTGTGTGGGGTGTAGCCAGGGACCCTTGCACAGAATACAAGCAATAGTGGACTTTCTACCCTGAAACACGCAATCCTCCATCAATGCTTTGAGATAACAAAAGTTGCACCTACAAAATTTCCCGATGGATCACAGTTTTAGCTTGGCAAAAGCAACCCATCAGCAGAATCAAGGAAGTCACCATTGCTAGATGACCTTTAAAAACTGACATCTTGTAAACTTCAAATTTTCAGAGAGAAACAAAGCTACAGATGGCTCACTACCCTGAGGACCCATATGGAGAAGCAAAACTTGAAGGTGCACAAGGCTGATAAATTAACCTCTTGATTGCCTATGTGTTCATAGAGCTTGGACCTGTCAGATGCTCTGAGATTGTCTGTCGCCTTCCAAGGCTCTGACTCCTAAGGCTGGCTAGGACAGCACTGGAGCTGGAGATAGCCAGAAGCTGGCTTTTGAAAACAGTGCTAGATGTGGATAGCAGGATAGCATTTCCACCTAAGGTTTGGGACTAAGGAATGGAATAAAACTTCTTCCACTCCATGGACAGTTCCAGGAACTTGAGTGGGATATTTAATGAAAGTACTAAGATTTCAAGCAGCTCCAAGAAAGCTCAGGAGTCTAAGGACAGACAAGTAAAGATCACCCTGCTACACAACTTGCAGAGGTAATTAAGAGCCAGACAACACTGAAGAATCTTCGCATTCTATGCTACATTCAAGGTGTGGCTGAGAGTGTGAAACCATCACTGGCAGTACTGTAAGTGATTTAGCAAAGGCTGTCTAATAAGAAAAATAGGCAGATACACTATACTTGACAACAACTAGTAAGGCAGGCCAAGGCCACATGACTACTTTACTGCAGACAAGAGGCTGAGCCAAGATCTAACACCCAGGAATAAAACAGTCCTGGGAGCTCTCAGAAAAGAAAGCAAAAATGCACCAAGGAAATAAGAGGAACTGAGGGAGAAGCACACCACCATCCCCCTCTGTTTCATCTGCATGCTGGGTGGGTTCAATTTCAGATCTGAAGGACTGGCCTGATTACTGCAGCCAACAAAGACTACCTGGCTGACTGCTCATACGCGGGTACCCCTACAGTGCAACAAAGCACTTAGAGCAGAATTATGGATGTTTCAAAAAGACATAAGTAAGATTCACTACACAGAAAAGAGAGGAATTATGTATAAAACCTTTAATCTTATACTCTTTCAGTCTAGAAGTAAGGCCAGCCCAACTCATATTACAATTTGTCAGTGTCTTAACAATTGCAAGACTGGAACAAGCTGGTATTTGCCATTTATTTCCAGAGTACATTGCTAGTCACAGGAAATCTGCAAGTGACTTCAACTGTGATTCTTTATCCTCTCCTGTAAGAGAGGACACGGAGCCTAAGACAGCTATAGGAGAGCCCATACTGCTCAAGTCCTCTCAGGTTCTCAGGATCTATCAAATCTCATCCATCTAAACAGCTTCACTGGATTATTTATGTGATAACTCATATCTGCTGCTTCTCTCTCATGTTGCAACCCCTGAGAAGTGAGGCATTCACTCGGGTGAAAGAACAGAAAAAGTCATCTTAGGTGTTTTCTATGTAACATATTTGGCAAGTATTTTAAAAATCAGAAGTTTTATTAGCCTCACCTCTCTCAATCCATGACAAACTACAGATCACCAGTCAGATTAGCATTGAAAAGATGCTGATGCAATAAAAGACCATAACTTATGTAATTGAAGTTGTGTATTTTAAAGGCCAAAGGTATCAATAATGCTGAACTGACAATAACAAAGATTTGTCAGCCTTTAAAAGCCTTAAATCTATGCGGTAGACAAGCAATAGATTTTTTAGCATTTAATATAATTTTAAGAGCTTAATGATTAACTGACAATTAATTACAGCATGTTCAGTGGCCAGCATGTTTGTCAGGTTCATGCCTATAAACTATGTGTAGGAGTCTAAATACCAGTTTATCTGGACTGCAGCCCCAAAGGAATAGCAAGAACCTCTGTAGTGTACAGATCAGACCCTGTAGATACCAGAGTCAAAGCTGGAATACTACACACCAGGCACCCTTATCCTGCACCCAGGGTAGAACAGGATCCACCACTTCCTTCAACTGAGCTACCTAAATAACCAGAGGAGATAGTTTGATACAGATAAATCACACTTTTGTCCCTTGAGTCAAAGGATGTTTTTCTTTGCAATTTAATTGCCAAAGGAGCTTAATGCAGAAGTGCAGGAAGAAGCAGCAGACAAAAAAAAAAGGAAACAAAAACTGTTCCTGTACTTTGACAATGTAACCTGTCCTTCACTGCTTTATCTTGCACTTTCTCTGACTCCTCATCTCATCCTTCCCTTCAGTTCAGATCCCTCACACCACCATGCTACATGTACCACACCTGAACATTCCCTGGTTTCCATCACTGCAGGGAAACACAGCGTAACATCTTATCCCACTCCTACAGGTAGGATCTACTAAACAAGGTTTTTTGGCTCAGCACAGGAATTCTCAGAAGCTAACTAAGGGTAGTTAAGGACAGGCTGAGGATTGAGTGAGAACAGAGTCCTAAAGGAATGGTTGCAGAAAGGACACTTACAAGGGAGTTGGGGTTGTACAGTTACGAGCCTGCTCTGCTTGTGCCTGGCATGGGTAAAAGTGTGAAGAAACTACTTATAGGCTCCTTAGCCCAGAAAAATCTCTCAGGTGATGTTTATCAGCAACACTGTTACATAACATGTGGATTATTGTTATTTTGTTCCTAAGGTTTATTTTTATGCAAGAGTGAAATATTAAATCCAAAATAACTCCAAAGACGAGGACAATAATGCCTTGTGATATCAATTTCATGGCTTGACTCAGCATTAGGTTCTAATCAGGATTACAGCTCTTACAGGCCCAGAGCAGGCATCTTTACTCCAGCTACATAAACTCAGGATAATGAAAATTAATGATTGATACATATCAAATATATATGAGATCAAGTTCTCTGTTGCAGGCAACAAGGAAAAGTGCTGTTGACTACTGCTGTTGAGTTGAAAACTATAATACTACAAATACCAGAACCAAACAGCTGGCAGGTGCTTTACAAATGAATTTTACAAAGGTAACCCAGATATAATTCAGATGATGTACCCTGAATTTGCTAGAAGATACACAATTCAGTACATAGCATTACCAGGATAGCAGTGTGTCCACACATTAAGACAGATGCAAGGTTCAAATTTGCAGATGTCATTTGGGGAAGATTATTTATTACTTGACTAATTTAGCTAACAATTTGAAAAAAGTCCTAATTAAAAAATGCCTGGGGCTGCCACCTGCTGCCAAAATTGTAGAGATGCTGACATTAAAATGTTTCCACTTTGTTATTAAACAAAGCATTTGGACTGGTTCAGGAGAACAGACACAAACTTACCATGATGTTAGCAGAACTCACTTTTGAAACTTCCTAAATTTGATAACTGCAACATTTTGGACAGATCTTCAACGCTAAGTCCATGATTAAGTGTAAGTGACACCTGGTAATAAAGGCAGCAAAAGTGTTAGATCCTCATGTATTTATTTTTTACACTAACACCACCTTTCAGGATTCTATCTTTTCAACAATAATGGAAGTAATTGATTTTTATTTTACTAGGAAGGGAAGTGAGAGAAATTAGATTTACAAACATTTAATTGCCTGCTCCAGTTGCAGCTGTTACTGACAGGACTGGGGAACACCAGCAATTTTGTGTTGAAAAACTGCTGGATACATTTGTACCACTTGAACAGGTGATACCCCAAAACCTTTTCACCAATAAAGAGTCGGAGCATTACTGGTGAGATAAAGAAGCAGAATAATCATCAGAACCTTACTATTCCTTCTGCAGCAGCAAAAATATTCTTACTGGGAATGCTGCAGATTCAGACAATAACGAGGAAGGTCTGCAGCTTCTTCATGCTGTGAAAAGCAGCTTTGCCCTGTTCCCACTTGCATGTGAGGAGGATCATGCACAACCAGACACTGAGCAAAACTGCTTCTCTAGTGACCAACACTTCCTGGCTGTTCTCAAATCACCCTTAAAGATGAACTGTCTGCAGATCAGAGATACTGTCTTTGGCTTGCTGAATAGCAGGTCCTGTCAAGGTTCCTCAGAAAGACTGGAATAGTGGGAAGCGCCAGATCCATTTAAGTTTCTAACACAAAGAGTAAAGATTTTTGAGGGTAGAAAGAAGAAAAGGGGAGACATTTAAAAATATCCTCAAAAGAGTAGTGAAAAAGTACATAAAAAAAAAAAACAAAAACAAACTTCTCAATTTTAGCTTTTTGAAGTTCAAGAATGACTCCCATCCCTGTAAAACCTTCCAAAGCTGATTTTTAATTCAGACATACCCAAACTCCTCTGGATTCTTTTACACTCAAGTTATTACATATTTAGAGTATGTTTCCAAGGCGCCCTTTCAGAAAGCACATGCCGCCAGCATGCCTGAAGCACATGGCTCCTGTACAATTTAGTGACATGTCTGCTTTAGCACAGACACTTGACAAAATTCAGAGACCTCAACAGTATCACAAAAGCTTAACTTGAGCCTAAGGGAAATGTCCTATTTAATCTGAAGGTAGGAACAAAAGACAAGCAGGCAACCAACTCTATATAGATCAGCTGGGGGGGAAAAGTGTTAAAAAAAACTAGGGGCAAGAAGTTATTTTGCTTTTCAGTGGTAGCAAGGTTTTTTCTGCCCGTCCAGCTCCACCCTTTCAGCTGCTCACTTTTCCCTACCCATCAAATTGTTCTCACCCTTATAATGCGGTGTCTCTTAACTTCTCTCAAGCTTTTAGTTTTACAGCAGGAAAAGGTTGAAGAAACACCTTTTGCCTCTCAAGAAAAAGATGGCATTCTGGCCCACACTCCTAGCCAGCTGGGATCCTGGACGTCAGTGGGCACAACAGGTAATGGATCAGCTTTTGTACCAAAATGCATATAATGATAGTGGAACTGGGGTCCAGCTCAGCCAACCCTAACCATGGGTCATGATCCTGTCACATGGGATGGAACAGGTGTATTGGAAGTCGAAGGTGTATTGGAACATCACAGAAGGCAAACGTTTAGTTTACTCCCTGTCCCAAAAAGGAGCATGGGCCATGCTTCACGAACTAAGTGCAGATCTGCCAAAACAAAGCAAAGCAAGAATTCATCATGAAAGGGGGACTTTAAATCAACATTCTGACACTGCAGCCGTGCAGGCATGAGCTGCTTGTTCATGGTTACCAAGCACATTGGTTGCTTTGTCATTTTGGCTTGAAGCAGACAGGACATACGTTCAGTTCATTCTGCTTGCAGTTTTTGCTGCTGCTTCTGTATCCACTGTATGATTGAGTCTTGTGTATAATACATGCATTCACTGTGAAACTTCTGAAAACCATTTTAAATGTCTGAACACACACACAGAACACCTGAAAACTCTTTCTCCTGACATAAAATATTCTTGCTATAAAATGAAAACTACCACTTAATTTTTAATCAAACTTTGTCCTCTGGAGAAAAAAAAAATCATCTTAAGGTTAAGAGTATTTCCAATTTTAATTTGCCCCTCCCTTTTTTCCTAATCTGAAGTGCTAATTAGTATTTCCACAACTACTACTAGCAATTTTTAAAGAAGGATTCAGTGATTTACTTGTTAATATACACAAAAATCTTCATGTGGAAATTACAAAGTTAGGAACAAGGCCTGTATCATCAATTGTTATTCATCAGAGCAGGACAAAACAAACCATTACAAGCACTGCATCAGAGAAATGAGTAAGCATTTGATTTTTCTTTACCTCTCTGACCTGCACAGCTGGTGAAGGAATTATTACACCTCTGTTAACTTCCCCAGATTTCTTTTGCTATGTAGAAGCCTTATCCTCAGACATTTTTTTTAGTCTGAAGTATCATTTAGCAATGCCATTTTAGTATACTGCCCTTGTTTCTCTCCTATTTTGTCTATCATTATACAGACACAAATCTCCCAAGTGCTCTCTTTCAAATAAAATTGAACACAGGCTTTTTAAAAAAGGTCATCTTTAAAATTATATACAATAAATCCAGCACTGGTAAAAATCTATTTTAACAGCACTTCGCCCTCATCCACATATTTCATCTCCCTTGAATATTAAGAAGCACAAATCAAAAGATGGGACTTGTTGACTGCTTCAGACTAGAGACATTCCCCTTCACAACCACAGGATTAAAGTCTGATCTACTGGCATTTCTCTAATTATTGAGGCTAAACCCCAAGACACGGACCACAAGCACTTCATCATTTCCTTCGGACCCCCAAATCTGAGCTATCATTTCCCTCCTAACATTAATTACCCATTTATGTTCTTCTCCTGCACGTGTACAGATACTGAAGAGGGAAATAATTATTCTTCCCATCATAAATCATGCAGATGTGCTTATCAAGTCCAAACAGAGTCTCTGGATTGTTCAGGGAAATGAAAAGCTAAAATTAATTTTTAAATGTCAGAAACATATAGATATTCCAGTGTTTTTTCAAGATATAAATTAATCAAACACATTTATGACAATGTAGAATTTAAAAATAAAAGATCCCATATATAGCAGCAATTTCTGAAGACTGAATTTTATAGTTATTTAATCCAAGAACACTGTCAAGCAATGGAGCATTAGCATGACTTCAGTCAATGGGGCTACTCTGCTGCTGCCTTTGAAAATCTGAGAAGGCAACTACCTGCAGCACTGTTCAACAAGGATCTCCCTTAACCCGTCCCACAACCTCACCTTGCTTTCTCCTCTCCCTCTTCCTTCTCTACATTATTCCCTTGTTTGGGCTGTAAATCTCTGCTGCTGTGTGGTCTTTGTTCTCTGCTGTTTCCTGACCCAAAGCTTACTCAGATGCCCACTAGCCCCAGTGACCCATGTTCCTTGCATCCACGAGTCCACAAGTGGCCACCTTCCCAGTTTCCTTAGTCTTTTTCTTTGCCTTTGCTGTCTCTCTAGACAAACACTTGCCCCTTAAAGTCATGAAGGAAAGTCAGATTGTCCCCAAATGCTGTTCTTGCTCAAACACTCCATCCCTCCCAAAAATCCCCCTGGGGAAGAAGCCAATGTTTTGCCTTGCCTCCTCCAGTTCAAATGCCTCATGACCTGCCACAAGGCAGGCTTAGGAGATCCTGGGCACAGCATTGGCTGTGCCTCCTGCCCACCCACTCACTCCTCTGGCTCTTCCTACAGGGGAGCAGCTCAGTTCCTGCTGTCCATCATGGGATGGGTTGGGATGGGAAGGAGATAGTTCAGCAAGACTTCCCAAAGATATCCCAAAGTATCACTTTTTGTGCAGCCACAGGAAACCTGCCAAGACCACTACAAGTACTTTCTTCTAGCACCTGGGGAGTAAACCTTCAAACAAGAAAACCAGACTGCCAGGTCTCTCCACTCTGGGATGCAGAGAGTGGAGCGCTGTCCCTGCCATCGAGCTGCTGCTGAGGCCAGGCAGCACCAGCCTCAGGGGAGCCTGAGCAGGACCTGCCACTTTGCTCTTCCTCTTTGCCTGGGGCTGGAGCAGTCAGAGTAGGGAAAATGGGGTTATGCCCCACAGGAAAACAGGGACACTTGGAGCTGCTGGTCTGTCCTTCCCACACCACTTGGGGATCACACATGTGCTATCCCACCATACAGAGGCTGAGCTGCCTCTCACACTGAAGACTGTGTCTTTTCTCCTCTCAGCCAAACCCAAAATTATGCTTGCTGCAGCTGCTGGCAGCTCTCTGGCTTCTGCCATCCCACCACATTCTGCAGGCTGCAGTGGGATCTGTGCTGTGGCAGACAGGCAGCATGGAATGGGAGAGGCAGAAGAGGAGGCTGATCTCACTCTCCATGCCTAAGTGTCCCGATCCAGGGGGATGGATGTCATACAACAGTCTAATGTGCCAATAATTAAAAGCAGATATCTATCTTTCATGTCCTCCAAAGGACAAGAAACAAACTACAAACCAAAATGTGCAAATATGCAAAGTAAAACTGTTTTCAAAAGAAGTCTCTGATCCTTGGAGCCTACAGAGGATGAAAACCTTCCCCACTCCCCCCACGTGGCTCCAGTTTATGCAATATTCAGAAGCAAGTCAGCACGAGCACACTAGTACATAGGATAACAATGGTCTTTTTTACTGTTAAGGGATGGTTATGTACTGCTTAAATCTTGCCATAAAAACAAACTTGAAAAACTGGCATGAAAATTCACCTGTACAAGCACACCACTTTCTTCCCCAACCTTGCAAGAACTATACAGTAGAAACAAAACACCTTAGTAGCAGCCTAGCTTTCAAAGAAAAAAAAATACACATGCCCAGGAGACACAGACCTTTCCCTACCTTCTGTAAGTGCAGATGGCTTTTTGTAAATGTATACAGAACAGTCACATATTTGCAATGAAAGCCAAGTATGAGTAGCAATGTATTAGTTCAAGGACACTAAAAAACCTGTAAATGCTGGAAAATACTGTGAGGAGAACAGCAAATGCTTTCTGTGCAAATCAGGACTCTGCCTCTCTCCTACGCTGCTGATGTCCAAACTTGCAACCTGGCAGGCAACAAGGAGAGCTCATCATGGCAGAGTGAAGGAAGCTGAGACAGGACAATTGATACCTTCTACTCCACCCTAGAGAACTCGAGTACAAACTCATGACAAAGCCACACTGTTTTGTCAGGCAAGATGTGCTATATTTCTCCAGAACATTTCTCCCCAGGAAAAACAACTTAAAATAGAAATTTTGGGGGGAACAAAGCTTTATTTCAGCAAATGCTTTTTAAAATAAAAATCTAATCCAACCAGAAGTCTCTGTCATGAATTATTTCATACATGTGTCTTTTTTCAGGTTGAATTTTTTTTCCAGTCAGTGCCTTTTGGTTACATCCACTCCGGGAATGGTTCACAGCAAGGCTTCTCATGCAGCACAGCTGGAAATGTGAGTTTCCTCTGTTGGTAAAGTCTCTGGCATTAATCTGTGACACTGAAGGGAAAAAAAATCAAATAAGACAAAGCCTACCAAAATGCCTCTGCATATGGATTCTCATTCAAAGGTTCAGCAACCCACTCTGCCCCATCACACAATGCACTATGGCTATCAGGCCCTTTGCTGCTTTCCTTAGGGATCTTCCTCTCCTCTTCCTTCCATCCTTGCAGATTGCAGACTGGCCTCAAAAACAAGAGACAAATTACACACATATCTGCTGTGGGAGGCCTGACTGACACTCTCATCTTTCTGTGCTGGTGTGCCAATGGAAGAGGTCCAGCAGAATCTGGCCACCAAAATTACAGCCCCATCTGAGAAACAGTGCTGCATAAATATTCATTTAAAGCAAAATCCAATCCAAAGGTGGACTTTTGGAGAAAACTTCTAGAGGACCTCAAGCCAAGAACCCTCCAAAGCCAAGTAGACAAAGAAGGTGGCTGCCAANGTAGAGGACCTCAAGCCAATAACCCTCCAAAGCCAAGTAGAGATCTCATCTCCAAAGGAGATCAGTAGTACTGAGGGACCTGCCCTGTGGCCAGAGACAAAGAAGGTGGCTGCCAAAAAACCCGTGGCATGACCAACAACTCCCTACTGTGATGTGATGGTACTTTACCTGTAATGAAGGCTGTCAGCAAAAATTTAAGCCCAGAAAATATTTTGTGCACACTTAAATGCAACAGGGAGTTGAGATCAGCAAAGCATTTCCTAAACTAGCTGCAGAGGCCACAGTCTGATGAATAAATAATAAACTTTGCATACTCAATATAAACTCAAAGGTGGAGTCAACTAGGAACAGAGCTCTAGACCAAAATCAGTAACATGAAAAGCAAAGTAAGAATAAAAAAAATACATCCATGTTGTCTTCTTCCTTTACTTGCTACAAGATGAAGCAGCAAGGAAGTGCTCTCTTTAGGCAGTGACAGTCTCTTTTCCTCATGCAAGGAAGTGTCCTGCACTACACCTGTGGCACTGAAATTTACAAAGCACACTTCTCTACACAAAAAAAATCCCGTGTTTTCAAAGGTGATGAGTTCCCTTAGTTTGCGATGGCTCCAGCATTCCTGCAAACCAGTAGGTCTCTGGCTCATGGGCAATCACAGCCTGAACAAGTCTTATGTGGGTTTTTTTTTTTGGTTGATTTTTTTTGGGGGGGTTTTTTTTGCCATCCCTTCATCGAACAGCATTTGTTACAGGCATATTTAGAGAATCAGTTAGGTGGGGAAAGACCTCTGAGATCACTGAGTCCAGCCTATGACCTAACACCACCTTGCCAACTAGACCATGGCACTCAGTGCCACGCCCAGTCCTTCCTTAAACACCTGCAGGGACCTTCACTCCACCAGCTCCCTGGGCAGTCCATTCTAATGTTTAATCACCCTTTCTGTGAAGAAATTCCTCCTAATGTTCCATGAATTGTCCTAATGTCCAACCTAAACCTCCTCTGGCGCAGTTTGAGACTACACCCTCTTGTCCTGCCGCTGTTCGCCTGGGACAACAGTGGCACCTTCTTCCCTTTATTTCCCGCCAGGAGCCTCTTGGATGCCAAGGCTCCAAGGGCACCGAAAGCAAACGCGTTGCCAGAGGCCGCCGAGGCGGCGCGGGGTCGGATCGGCCCTCACGGCTACGCCCCGCCCCGGCGGCGAGGCGGGAGCAGCGACAGGCGCCGGAAACCGGAAAGGAAAATAAACCCAACTAAAACCCCGCCCCCAAAGCTTCATTTTCCCCTCAAAACCCGCCCCGCCCGCCGCCCTGACGTCACGCCCTCCGCCGCGGAGTGCGACGTGTCCCTCGGCCGGCGGTGAGGGCGGCTCGGGGGTCCGGGTATCCCCCGGCTCCGGGAGACGGGGATCAGGGACGGGGGCTGGGCAGCGGGGCTGGGCAGCGCTCCGGGGCCAGGGGTGGGGGCACTGGGGGCACTGAGGCGGCCACGGGGCCTCGGCCGTGGCGAGGGGAAGGGAGTGGGTGGGGACGCCGGAGAGGCCGGCACCGCACCGGGAGCCTCGTGCCACGGGTTCCCTGTGGATTAACGGGAGGCGATCCCTGCAGTGGCTGTGCTGCGTGCGGGGGCAGTGCCGGCACACGCCTCTTGTGAGAATCAGGCTCGGCCACAGCCCTCCCTCCCTGCTCACCAACCCCCCGGCAGCGTTTGGCGTGGGGGTCTCCTAAAACCGGTGACTTTTGTCTGTTCAGACGCCTTTGGTGGTGGTCTCAGAAACACGGCGTAGGACATAAGCTGAAAGCCAAACTGTGATGGAGCTGTTGTCTTCCTCTTCTGTGCTGAAAGGCATAATTTTCCATATTCTTTTCTTTTGCAGTCAGAAATAGGCCCTCATCTTTATTTACTGATGCAGGGTCTTCATCGCCTTCAAAGTGGAAGTATCTTAGGTTGGAATATGACATTTTAAGTTATCTTAAGCCTTTAAGAAATTTTGTAGGTTACTGCTACCTCTGTAATTAAAAAATTCAGTCTTTCAGTATATATGTGGAACCATCAATGCTTAATGTGTTTGTCTTTGCAGGCAGTCATGGATCAGGTAATGCAATTTGTGGAACCCAGCCGTCAGTTTGTAAAAGACTCCATACGACTTGTTAAGAGATGCACCAAGCCTGACAGGAAAGGTAAAGCACACAAACCAGAACACATCCTTACTTCATCCTGTATCTTAGCACGTGTCTTTCCACACATCACTTCTGTTGATTCATTTGCTGTGGATGTTTCTCAGCTGCCAATATGAGATTTAAACTTCAGCTTTAGTCATCTAAATGTCAATGGGTTTATGCTTCTGGCTGTAATAAACTTGAACGTGTTCTTTTCTGATATGTACGTAGGCGTGTGAGTGGTACTAAAACTCACCTTAGGAGAGAGGTTAAGTAGCTGAAATTCAGTGCTCCACAGTTGTCAGTCACTGCCTGACTGGGACAGGAACAATTTAGTTGCTGGGAGTATAGAAGAGGAGATTTTGGACTAGAGAAGCTATAACTATAACCAGAGTGCAGCTGGTCCTCCTTACTGATAGAGTGCTTTATTCACATGCTCAGTGTGAACAGGTCTGTGACTTAGGTTTGCTGGCAACTTTTGAGATCTGTAAGGAACTTCATTCCTTGTCAGACTGGCAGGTTTCTGAGGGGCTGCTGACCTTCTTAGCCAGCTTTGTGGTTGCTGTCCTAAAATAATTGAAAATATCTCAAGCACTTGATTTTTGCGGGGATTTACGGTGCTGTCCTCCTGTGACAGACATAAATCCAGATTTTCCATTTTTGATGCTGCATTAGGGATTACTTTCAGGGCTTGTAGGGATGTAAAGGAAAGACAGTGCGATAAATGTTCCGTGAATTGTCATTGTGGGTATTTCTGATTATACTTATTTAAAAAGATTGTGATCGGCCATTCTTTGTAGAAATCTCCATCTTCTCTCTGAAAATCTCATCTGTCTTGTCAAAAAGTGGATTTGTTTCTCAGTGTCTGTGCAGGTTTTCAAGTGTTTCCAGTGTTAACATGGTTCTGTAAAGAAAGAGCTCTCCTTTGGTCACTGCAGTTCACGTCTGTGTGCCATACATGGAACATCCTGACAGAATTTTTTTGTTTGTTTTTTGCAGAGTTCCAGAAGATTGCCATGGCAACAGCAATAGGCTTTGCGATCATGGGATTTATTGGTTTCTTTGTCAAATTGATCCATATCCCAATCAACAATATAATTGTGTAAGTGAATATGACCTTTGATTTCACTAAATTTTTATGTGTTCAGAGGACATTAGTGAGCCCTACAGGACCCCTGTTGCTGTAGTGTCTGTGGATTTCACATGTAGTGTAATATGACAAGTATGACTTGATTCGAAGGACTTGATGAACAACTAGGTTGTTAATTCAGCATGCTGCAAAGTATTAGATCCATAGTTCTTAAGGTTTTTTCTGAGTATTCTGCTTCAAAACGGAATGTCAGATATTTTGATTTCCAGTTCCTCAGTGTGTTTGACCATAGAACATTTACCATATTTAGATCTTATATACTCTTACAGTTTCCAGTTTATAATTTGGGTATCCAGAGTAAATGGATAGTAAGGTAAAGAAAACTGAGTGGGTGTGCTGTGGGATGACAGGGCACAGAACAAAGTTGGTCTTGTTTCATTTACTGAGTGCTAGATATCTTTGAAACTTTGTTTTATGTGTAACTGCATCCTGTAAAATCCCTTTTGGAATGGATGTTACATCATGAAAAACTTGAACTTCAGGTTGACTGGCACCATGGTACTGACATACTAACAGTACCAATTAAAACTCCTCATATTCTCCAGAGCTGACGTGATCCCCTCTCTAGCACTAGAAGAGGTTAAAGACCATTCTGTGTCCATGATGTGTGACTGGCTTATACCTGTAAGAGTGGTCATCGAGGCAAGGAGTGTTTGAAAATGGGAGATAAGCTGTAATGGTTGTCCTAACAAGGCAGTGGTGGGAGGATAAGTTAGACTTCGGGTGGAATCACTTGGTCACACTTCATTAGTTGAAACTGATTACTTTGTTCTCTCAACAGAGGTGGCTGAATAGTCATCATGAAGAAGAAGACAGTTGTGACACCTGCAGCAATGATTTCACAGCTTTAATTTGTTTGATATTAAACAAGCGCAGTTTTGGTTTTCAAACACTCTTGTCATCTTATTTCTCTTTTAAAGTATATATGATCATACCTGTCTACAGGCTTTTTTTTTTTTTTTTT
>VYXC01001398.1:100385-260686 GCA_013397175.1 Platysteira castanea
GTTGTGTGTTTTACTTGTTTTGTTACTTCTTTTAGCCGAAGTAGAATCATTCAGGTGGGAAGGAAGCTTGGAAGGTCTCTAGTCCAATTTCCTGCTCAGAGCTGGGTCAGTCTTGCATTCTAATGAGGTTGCTTAAGGTTTTGCCTAGTCAAATACTGAAAGCTTCCAAGGGGGACAGCTGTATGACCTCTGTTCAGGAGCTGTTTACAAAGCAGTAAATTAAGCTTAGGAACAGCATCGTTCCAGCAAAAGCAGACAGCAAGAAAACAGCATTTCTGTATCCTTTTAAGTCGTGATGTAAAAGTGTATGGGAATTCTTGTCACTAATTTCTGGAATCACCATAATTATCACTAATTCCTTTCTGCATTTGGAAGTCCTGCTAGGTTATAGTATGTACTTGACAGGAAAAAAAAACTATCAAATGAAGTTGCATTGTCAGTCTTTATTCTGATGGCATAATTTAAAAACCCAAACATAATTGATTAGTGAGATACATCTTTAGAGGATAATTTTGTTGTCAGACACACTAAGCAGTCCTTCAGCAAATCCACAACTTGCTCATACTGTTGGATAGGATATACACCCATTTTGGATTCTGTCCTGTACATAGAATTATAAAGGCCTCTGCATGTTGACCTGGAAGTTTCCATTATTTTAAATGATTGCATATTTTGATTTTAAGAACTAAGCTTGCAAAAACTCTGGTAGATGCAATGCTCTTCCTCCTCAGATTGAGATTAAGACATATAATTCACTCCAAAAATCTTACTGTAAGCATCTGGTATTTGCAGAAGGTACAATGGTACTTCTATTACAGACTTCAAAAGCACTTAGTACTGGGAAATCTGATACTGGTATTACAGCAAAACTTGCTTCCTAAGTAGAAAAGTTCAATTATTCTTCTTGTGAAATCTTCACCAGCACCTACATATGTTACAAACCAGGACAGAAAAATGAGATTAGTTAATCTTAGTGCTATCACCTTGTACTACAGTTATACTATATGCAGCTGGGTACTGTATTTCCTTTTGGCAAGAGGGTAAAAAATAGTTCAATACTGGAATAAAATACTTAGTGAAAGTAGCCTGAACGAACCAGATAAGCAGCAGCAGTTTCTTTACATTCATTTCTGTTTGTGATTGTACTGAGTGGCTGCTCATGCATCTTCTGATTAAGTAGTGTGATTTACCAGAATGAAGTACTCTATTACTGTAAGTAATTTTGATTCAATCTCAAGTGACTTTTATTTCAGACTTATTTTCCATTCAATACAGAAAATCAGTGCCTGCTTATATCTTGCAACAGCTTTACTGTCTTAAATCAGTGAAATTTTGTAGTAAATTGAGTTGTGTCAAATCAGAAAAGGCAGCTGTAGCCAATCTTATCTCTTGATAGCCATTGTCCACAGCAAAGGTTTGTCTGTATCGATGGTCACAATCCCGGAGTTGTCATAGGTGTTGGAAGTACTGACGAGTGTTCCAAACTTCAGCACCTGGTTAGCTGTGAAAAATAAGGAAGAGATTGAGTGGTTCTGTGCCACATGAGTACATTTGTTTCAAAAGACCACTGCTCCCACAAAGAACAAAAAAGTAGTTAAATAAATCTAATCCAGATAAACATAATCTAGGTTAGAAGGCTTGTATGAGATTTTTCAATGACCTGTAGAGGCAATAAATTAATTCCCAAATTAAGATTTTGAGTTTACAGCAGATTATTACAAAAGGAGTGTCAGTCCTCAGAGTTTCACATCTGGAAATTTGTATTTAATTAGGATCGGCTCAAGTACTACTGCTAGAAAAGGTATTTAAAGTAAAACAAAGAGTATCTTACTGTAGTTCCAAACTTGGGATTTGCCTTAGCTCAGCCTATAATCTTCTAAAACATGAACAGTTTTAGAGCAAAGGCCAGCAGTTAAAAGTGATACTATTTAATGACTTTGAATTAAAGTACTTGCATCTTCTGTTGCGTGCCTAGTGAGGTAGGTGTTCACGTACATTAGAAACCAAGCAGCATTACTCTAACAAACACCAAAACATGCAGTTTTAAGTTTTACCTTTCATTTCTTTCCTTTTTGAGATAGCATTATTTGCACGTTGCAAACATACCAACTTCCTCACAGGCACTCTGGAACTACTCAGTTCTGCAAAGTCTAGCCTGTAAAACGAGCTAAACTGCAGCTCTTACTCACTGGCACCTCAGAAAAATATTTTCATGGAGGATACAAGGAGAGCTGCAGCTGGGGAGAAGTGTTCAGGAAGATCAGCAAGTCTGTGTGACCTATCAGAATTGCCAAGTCGTGCATAAATACCAAAGTAAAAATCCTCTGGATTTGCTATTAAGTGACCCACTGCAAAGGGAGAGCTCCCTGTGATCAAAAGGAGTGCAGAACAACTTGGTAAGCTCTTTTTTTGTGATTTGCACAGGAGATGCATTTTCTAGTGTTGGATATGAACGCTGGCTATAGTAAACTTGGGTGTAGTGCATTACTATAGTGCATGTTACCCTGTCTACCCCTTGCTGGAAGCTGCACAGGAGGAAATGATCTTGCCAGGCTCTATGGTTTTAAAAGGAAGGACAGTTGAACAAAAGTCAGGATGTGTAGCTCACTGTCTCTTATGCCAAATCTGTGCTTGCTGCTACTAATTCCTGCTCCTATGCTTGTTATTAGCTTGAAGTGAACTGAAGAGGAGGTTTCAACTGCTAGCTGAATTTGTTGGAATGAGAGAGTAACACCCAAGTTTCACTACTGCAAATGGAACAGTCCTGCCATGTGAAGTTCAGGAGCTGGGAGCATAACTGTAATGCAGTGCAGAAATTCAGCAAAGTGAAAGGAAAAACAAAGGTGCTATTGTGAATCAATTGTGTACCTAAAGTAAAGGTGCTAGATTCTGTCAGGATGCTTTTGGACACACAACAGTACAAGGCAGGAGGCTCCTAGACTAATGCCAGGAAGGATGAGTTTTGGTGTTTGCCGTTGGAAGACACAGCAGAGGCCACAGGGGCTACGTCTTGCAAGAAAACACAGATTTCACTGTTTGCAAGTAAACAAGTCATTTAATGCTGAGGTAACACATGGGTAGAGTTCCCTGTGTAAAAATACTCCCAAAATAGTGTGTTAAGTGCTGTGGTCAAGTTATGAATGTTTCCAGTCAGTTTTAAGTAGGAAAGAACCTTAAATACTTGAAGACATTTGTTGACGCACAAATTACCTTCTTTTGGCTACTATATATTGAAACTTGAAGGGAGTGGGGAGGAAGAACTTTGGTGATGAACTGCTGGATAAACCCACTCATTTAGTATCATTTATTGCTTTTTGCTCAAGACTCAGAGTAATACTTAATGTTTTATAGCTTTGCATATAAAATAATGGCTCTGCAGAAGGCAAGAATTAACAACAACATGGCAGCTTAATGAAACAAAATCTAAAGCTGTATTTCATAGTGCATAAAATCCAGTGAAAACGAGAGCCTTTTCCCCCCCTCTCAACAGAAAATTCTTGCCCACTAGATGGAGCCTTTAATCTTTCTCTATCAGGTTTTCTGCTGCACAAGGATCACAGTTTGAATGCTGAAATGAAAAAAATGCAAAAACTGTAAAACAGTACTGCTGATTCACGTGGCTCAAATGGACCAATTCCAAGCACTTGGTTTCACAACCAGCCAACGTTTCAACTATCATAATTAAAAAAGCATGTTTTCCATTCAATAAATGAACAGTAATTAATGTGAAAAACTAGGTTTGAGCCAGTAAAGGAAATAAGAGGATGTGCCTACCTACTGCTGCTAGGCAAACTTCCTGCTGTGTCCTGAATTCTGATGGAAGTTTACAAGGTCAAAGAAGTGGGAAGTTTTATCAGTTCATACCTGATCCAATCCCTTTTTTTAAAATCAATTTCAGTCTTATTTGTTAAGTCCTAGCAAGAACTTATGTCTTGGGAAAAAAACCTCAAACCTATTACAACACCCATTTTCACTATTGAGATTACTTTTCAAGAAGCACATTCCAAAGAAAGCCACCTTTTTAGTTTCTAATATTTAGTATTTATAGTTTTGGTATAGTTTATAGTATTTATAATTGGGTACCAAATCCAATTTTAAGAAAGGACTCCACATTAGGATTTTTAAAAAAATCTAAATCTCAAAAACCCTGGAAATTTTACAATTTTCTAATTAAAAGAAATCTTACTTTGGATCATTGAAAGTTTCCTTTTTGACCAATAGTAGTCTCTTGTTTTTTGTGAGAACTTTAAAGAGTTGATTTGGATAAACCCATTAGTGATTCATTGAAATACCCCCCAGCATTAGAAGTTTTGTTTAGTGCTTTGGTTCTGATCAAACCGTGTTTACTGATAATGGACTATTGATGAGAAAAATACTCTACCCAGCTCCTCCATTGTAGCTATCCTATTTTCTCATTACTCTCCATCTATAAAGTCAGCAAGGGCTTCAATACTAAAAGGAAATGCTGTTCCTGCATTTTTGGGGGGGAGAAAAAAACATCACCAACTTACCTCCCCCCCCTTCAAAGTCCCCACCCAACAAAATCTACCATGAGACAGGTTTTTATGGTGTGCCCTATGTTCTTATCAGTATCAAATTTAGGTCTGATGGATTGCAGCATACCACTAACTCAGACCTAAACATGGGCAGGGAGAGGACTGATTTTGATGAGGTAGTGTCCGAATGTTTTTCTAGCAGTTTCTGTTTTGTTTAGATGGTGTTTCAATCTGCCAGGGTTTGAGAATGTTGGACGAAATTTAAGAGAAGAAAACAGGGCATGTAGGTGAGCTTCCCAAAGGAGCATAATCACAAAGATTGTTACTTCTTAGGCATCTGTTTTGCTGACCAAATTATATCACACAAGAGTTCTCAGCAACCCTAAGATTGGCAGTTGCCACTATTTTATTGCTCTTATTCTGATAATTTAAAAAAATATACAAAACCTAGGATGCCATGTGGAAAATGTTAATCTCAGAGGTAAAATTTTGAAAATTCATGAATCTTACAGTTGCAAGAACAACACTTGGAAATGTTAACAAAATGCACCCTATAGGTAATTAAGTCATATAAATAATCAAAAACCCCAAACCTAAAAATTTATTTTAAAATCTCATCATACTAATACTTCTACCACAGTAGGGAGTTATATTTGAGTAGATGATACTGAAAGTGAGACCTAAGCCTTGCTTGCAATCCTTGTGCTGCCAGCTTGGAAACTGAGAAATAGTGTGGCCTAGTTATAACAAGATTGGATGTCATCATGTTAGGGGCTGCAAAAACACTCAACATCAGGTAATTCCTCTTAATGAGTGTATTCATGATCTAGTAGACTTATAATTTCTACATTCCATTGTACTATTTAGGACACTTAAAGTTCAGTCCAGAGAAGAGAGCTTATTTATCTATGTAAAAAAATATATCAATCAAGGTTTCATGCACATCTTGTGAGCTGCACTTAAGCAGTGCTTGAGGAGGCATATACAGAGAAAAACTTCATCCTAAACTTGTCATAAATGACAAAAACAAATCGTGTCAGGGTCTCACTACTGTTACCACAAATGACTGAGGACAAAATACTATCACGTTAAGTATGTCCCACACAGACACTGTGATATTTATGCTATGGTTCCTTTTCTCAACTGTGTCTCAATTACTTCCTGAAATATGTAAAGTCACACCTTGCTGGTTTCCACCACTGAAAATAGAAATTGGGAAAGGAATACAAGCAGGTTGCCACTGCTGGCATGGATGTGTGGAATATTAAAATAATTAATTATTAATTAAAAGCCATATTATGGTGGATGTAATCACCTTCCCCCTAGGCAAAGGCTGCATCAAAATGATAGAAAATTAAGATCAATAAGCTGAAACACAAGCTAAAGTGAAATATTGAATCACCACTTGGTATCCTATTACAGTTTATCTGGAGAGGATTTCCCTGAAGTTCTGTGTTAGGAGCAAAAATCTGCATTTAAATGGAGATACATTAGTAATGCATGAGCTAGCACTTTGCAGGTCACCCCGTGTCTGCAGAACAGCAGCATTAATTTTGCTATTTAAAAATAAAAAACCCAAGTAGGTTGTAGACTGATGTTCCTTTCATTCCTCCTAGGTTTACACTTGTGGTTAGACTGACTTCACTGGAGTTAATCTTGATTTACACTGATGGATACAAAGGAAAAATTGGGTGCTTGATCTCTGTGCAGTGGGAACTGCAAAACTGGAAGCTGGAAATAACAGTAATTTACAATAAAACACGAACTGTTTTCCATACTGATACAACAGAAGTACCACACAGGCTTGCTGAGTCTGCTGGGAGGGACTGACTAGCCTGGTACTGCACAGATTCCCTCAGGGCCAAGGGGAGTTTCGAATAAGTAGAAATTGCATTGGACATATTTTATTGTAACTTTGGCTACCTGGTTTTGTGGCACAGAACAGTGGTTTTATAATCTCAATGCATTCATAAAAGCAGACTTCTGTGTGGCAGCCCAGAATACTCCTCGGACTGTACAGGGGGGTCTGGAGCCATGCCAGACAGTTTCGGAACTCGAGACTAAAGCACAGAACTCTATGCTTGAGCCGTGTCATCGGAGAACGCTGCCCACATTGAGAGATGAAATACCAAATAGAAAGAGAGTGTGTAATTAGCTTATCTTGTCACTGGGTGATTGTAGTTTTAGATTTATGGAGGTAGGAGAGAAAAAAGTTAAGATGGAGGGCAAAGGGCGGTGCCCCTTCCTCTTTCTTCTCTCTCCTCCATCTTCTGCTATGACGAAGATGATGGTCATTGGTGAAGGTAGCACTGTCATGTTAAGAAAAGGTAGAAATTAATTGGAAAAGATTGATAAATAATTATACGTTGTAGAACCTGGTTGGTTTTCCTGAAAGAGATAAAAAGGTAGAGACGGCCTTCTCAGGTGGCTTTCCTGCTGTGAATCTTGGAGAAGCAGGTTCTGCTGTCCTTGCTCCAGACTCTGAGAGATAAGAAACAATAAACAACTTGAACACGAGTGCGCAGGATTGTCCATTCTCTTGGCTCGGGCTCGGGACCTTTTAAGATCAAGAAACAGCTGTAAAAAACCACAGCGAACACTAACAAGTGGACGCTAATACTTCTGAAAGCATTGAGAGGGAATGGGAGGACGGGGGCCCAGCAGGCAGGGCCAGGTGACTTTTCCACCAGTTCAGGTGCTGGCAAAGACTCTTGGCCAGGGCTCTGCAGCACAGACTGCCTGGCCTCACACCAGGAGGGATTTAGGGGGTGACAACAAAGCTTAAAGGCTGTCAAAGCTTCACAATTTCATTCAAAAAGAGAACAAAATGTATTAAGAGAACTGTGTGTTCTACCCTGGATAGAAACCACCCATGTTGAGAGAGCCTTCAGAAATGCAATTGAATGTCAGAAGTTTTCAAATTTATTTCCAGCATGCATTTTTTTTCCATGTATTTTTTCCAGCTTTGTAATCATGGTGATACTGTAAGAATAGCTCGAAGTCTTCCTGTCACATCACCTGCTTGGTGGCAATTTAAAATGATAAGCTGATAAAAATGATACTAAAAAAGACTGCTTTCTACACCAAGGTCTCTGCTGCTACTACTGCTTCAGCAAGATCAACAAGAATCATTAACTGTGAGGAGTTTCTACAGCAGCATCTTAGCACTACCAATAAGATGTGCTTCCATGTTTGTTCAAAATCACTTTAGCATCTTAATTAAAGTGGCCTGTAAAGTTAGACAAGGAAACTTGTCTACTAGTTGTCTACTGTTTTCAGTAGTACCTTTCTGGTCTAGATGTGATAAAGCTGTAATGGGAGTGATCTAGCAGAAACATAAATATAAAGTAAGTCAGAGAAATAGCTGTCTGGGAGACTTTCACTAAGCTAAAGGCAAAGCCAGGCTTACGAACTAATTTTAAGAACTGAGTGTAGCCAGTAAGAAGTAGGGTATTTACTTAATTTTTGATGCTTTCCACTAAGTTTGTATAATGTTTCTCAAACTGCTTACAACTCTGAGGTGCTGTATGGGTGACAGGTACTATTAATAATAGTGTTAGAGCACTGAAGAAACAGCTGCAGAAATAAAATGTAGCTTCAGTTTGACAGTCACTGTTGTAAAGATTTTGCATATAAGCTAGACAAAATAACTTGTTGCTATTTTGGTCTGTCTCTACTTCACGTTGTGAGATAAAGAACACTATTCTCATGAGAAAAAGGGCAAGAGTAATACTGAGATGCATCAGCTAATGAATTGTCTTACTGTTAGCTCGTCCAGAAGACACCTCATAGCACACATCATCCTATTATGCTGTCATGCTTTAGAGGCATTACTTAGTCACACAAAGCTGAGGATGGCAGTCTGGTGCAACACTGAAACCTGAGATTAGCTAAAAACAATGGTGTTCTGTCACAGCATTTGGGTCTGAAGCTCTGGTTTGACATGACAGCAAAGAACCTAAAAATACTTGCTATTTTGAAAGCTGCTACACTGTCAAATTGGTATGATGCATCTAGAGGTGAAATCTACTGAATTTGTTAGAGACAGGTATCCAAATGATCCTAGCAATTGACCACAGACAGTGCTGAAGAAAGGAGTGAAATTCCCCCTATTTTCCTCATGATTAGGCTGCTGGAGACAGGGAAGAGAGATAGGAAGAGGAAGGAGAGGGAATCTTTTCCTCACCCAAATCTCAGGGTGACTACATCCATGTACTGAGGCTTCGAACAACTTAGCACCAGAAAGCTTTTCATCACAAGCAGATCCAGGACTGACCAAGATCAACAGTTCACCTCTAGCTACAGTAGTTTTCCAGCACTTCACATAAAAATTAAAAAAGCCCCTATCACAAATCCCTATATATCCTTCAATAGGTTTTAGTTAGCCAGAGCACAGTGTTAATTATTTTTCTCTTCTATTCTCTGGACTCCTGAGAAATCCTGTCACATTCAGATTAATAGATTCACAAGAAGCAGTAAAAGAGGATTTTGAAACACATTCATAATATAAGTTTTTCAGCTTCTGTATGCATACCATTGTTCCCATTGTTTGCAAAAGTGTGCAAACACAATGGCTATTTCTGTATCAAACTGGGCCTGTAGGTGAAATATTAGTATATGGATATTTGCTCAGGAAATACCTACACAGCTTGGGTGAAATGAGGATCTCATTCACCAGCTCCATGGAGGAGAACAGCAGCAATGCCATAAATATTTCACAACAGTCTTTGCCAACTACTTATATCACCTACCACTGTGTAGGAAGAGTCCCCAACAACAAGTCTCCCAAGAATTTAGCACTTCTCTGCTTTCTGTGATGGGGATATGATTTTCCTAAGGGAGTTGATCTAAAGCCAGTTCCTTGCCAGCCCTGAAAACCAAATTTTAGCAGGCTGTCTTCTTATTGCTGCTGCCAGCACTAGCTCAGCACCATATCCAGAGTCTTGTTCTGCTGCACACGTTGCTCTATCACTGGGCTTCAGTGCCAAAATTAAATTAAATATGATTTAATGAAGCTCTGTAAAGGCTCAGTCCTTAACTCCGATGTGCAGAGTTATAAAAGCAAAGATCAAAGTAGATCTTCTGAATGCTGGGAGGGTGTATTGGGTTTGTGTGGCCAGGTTTTGGTAGCGGAGGGGCTACAGGGGTGACTTCTCTGTGAGAAACTGCTGGAAGCTTCCTCCATGTCCGGCAGAGCCAATGCTAGCCGGCTGCAGGATGGATCCACCACTGGCCAAGGCTGAGCCAAACAGAAATGATGGTAACATCCCTGTGATAACAGACTTAAGAAAGGTGAAAAATAGCTATTGTGCAGAGAGGAGTGAGAATATGTGTGAGGAACAACTCTGCAGACACCAAGGTCAGCAGAGAAGGAGGGGGAGGAGGTGCTCCAGGCACTGGAGCTGAGATTCCTCTGCAGGCCGTGGTGCAGACCATGGTGAGGCAGCTGTGTCCCTGCAGCCCATGGAGGTCCGTGGGTACACAGAGATCCACCTGCAGCCCATGGATGAGTTCCACGCCGGAGCAGGTAGACGACCAAAAGAGGCTGTGAACCTGGGGGAAGCCCATGGTGGCACAGGCTCCTGGCAGGGATCTGTGGACCCATGGAGAGTGGAGCCCATGCTGGAGCAGGTTTCCTGATATGACGTGTGACCCTGTGGGGGACCCACGCTGGAGCAGCGTGTCCTTGAAGGACTGCACCCTGTGGACAGGGACCCATGCTAGGGCAGTTTGTGAAGAGCTGTAGCCTGTGGGATGGACTCTCGTTGGAGAAGTTCGTAGAGGATTGTGTCCTGTGGGAAGGACCCCAGCTGGAACAGGGGAAGGACTCCTCTACCTGAGCAGTGGCAGAAACAATATGTGATGAATTGACCACAACCACCATTCCCTGTCTCCCTGTGCTGCTGGTGAGGATGAGGTAGAACCTGAGAAGGAGGGAGGGGTAGGGAGGAATAGTGTTTTTAAGATTTATTTTACTTCTCAATATCCTGCTCTGATTTTTTTAGTAATAGACTAAATTACTATCCCCAAGTTTAGTCTGTTTTGCCCATGATGGTAATCAGTGAATGTTATCTCCTGGTCCTTATCTCAACTTATGAACATTTCACTGTATTTTCTCTCCACTGTCCAGTTGTGGGTGGGAGTGATAGAGAGGTATTAGTGGGCACCTGGCATCCAGCTAGGGTCAACCCACCACAGAAGGGTTCAATATATTGCATATTTAAACTCTTCCCCTGCTAAGTCCAGACCCCACAAGAACTGACCTAGTTTACAGCTGCTCCATTCAGACTCCTGCATCGCCCCCAGGAGCCCCACACTCTCTTGATCACCACGAGTTACTTGCTTCAAGACCTCAGTCAAGCTGCCAGACCAGACAGACAATTAAGCTGAGCCAGAATGGTGGATCTGGTGCTCAAAGAGCTCCTCTGATCACAAGGAAGCAAGCAGCTGCCTTCACCTCTGAGGGATGGTCAGGGTGCAAAAAAGGTAAGTGCCCTGCCACACCAAATCCCAGGACAGCTGTTTGCATTATGGCTTGCAGAGGGCAAGGGCATCACCAGGCTTGAAAGCAAGCTGCAGCCCCTCTGAGCTGCCAGCACAAATAACAAACTTCAATCAAATTAAATCCCTGACAAACAATTTTATTATGCAAGCTTTAACAGTGAACGGCACCATTTCCTAACAGTTTTATGTAAATATGGTATTACATTTACACGAAAAAATGAAGAGAACAAACTGGAATATTCATCCTTATGCATGAAAGGGACCATTAATAAAGCAGCTGTGCTTTTGTCTAAAACATTTCTTTGGAAGGGGGTAATTATTATTTAAAAAACCCACACTGATCTGCTCCTGACAGCTCACAAGGTACGTGTTCATCTACTTGCTCTCCCTGACAGCTGATCTATTCTAGGCACACATAACTAACTAATAAAGACTATTATACTTCTGATGGAAAAGTAATTCCATTTATCTTTACCCTTCCTTGCAGCACTGCTTCCTTTCACAGTGTTGAGGTGGGATGCTCTAAGATGGATTTCTAAAATGTGGTTATTTTCACCCCTACTACTGCTGTGCATTACTTAGAATTTTATTTTGCTCTGCTTTCTTGAGAAAAAACAATTAGGCACAGATAGCATCACCCTGAGGATGAAGCAAAAGCAATTATTTCTGTTAAAAAATGTCCCCCTAGATTTGCATGTGAACAACTAAGCTTTTTGATTTTTAATTTTATTACTTTGTCTTTCTGGTAACAAATAATTAATATGATTACTAACACTCTATGTACCTCTAACGTCTATACGATTTCAATTATAAAGCCATTACCGCTGCTTATTAATTCTATTCCATGTATCTTCAAACTTGCATCTTAAACCTACAACATTTGCTGACATTCATGGAACTGTGGTTCTTCCAAACTCCCTCACCGGAGTCCAGCACAGTTCATGTGTTGCAACCCTTGAGACAGCACATGAGATTCAACAGGAGACTGCAAGCTACACTGTTATAGTTCAGAGGCGCTCAATTGGATTAGATGGCTCTCCATGTCCTCCAAGAAATAAAGGATTGCTTTTGAAACAGTGCTGCCCATTCCATCTTTCAATCTTCCTTCTTTCTAAGCTTTAAAGCCAGTTTTTTGGGAAAAAAATCCAACAAAAATGTTAATTATGACACAGCACAGCCTATTTTAGCTGGTATTACCCACTTCTTCCACTTCACACAGCATTAGAACCCTTTGCTTCAGGAAGGCCACAGGAGTGGTATCTGCCATGTATATGAATCAGTAAGGCATTGCATACGGCTCATTTAATGTTCCTGGCTGTTTGCTTTTACAGCTGTTTTTTGGGGGGATGCAAGGTTAAGATTTGTTATCGATGCTGCTGAATACAAACAGCTCCTATATAATGTTTGTCCCCAAAATGAGAGAAGAGATTTGTCATTAGAGGCAAGTCCTAAGTCTCACTGACTGTCAAAAACTTCATTCAAGTGGAAAACTCGCTACTGAGAATCTGTTAGCTGGCTGTGCACTCCTGAAAAAATCGGATTGATTTCCAGTAATGACTTCCGTTATGAACAGGGCTCTTCGTATTGGCGTGCTTCCTCCTCCTGACCTGAAAAGCCTTTCTAGCCCTGTCCCACACCCTCTTCTCCCCTCTGCAAACTGGCTCAGCTACTCATCCCTTACATTCAGAAAACATGTCATGCTCTTCCAGGCCCCCGGCAAGGATTCAGCGACTTGGGGGATCTTTTCTTTGGCTCCTTCTTCTCTAGCGAGCAGTGCCTCAGCAGGGCTGCAGTGAGCTTTCTGCCTGGGCTGAGAGGAAGGAAGAGCATCTGCATTAATCACAGAGCCACTGCCCAGGCCAGGTGGTGTAAGCCCAAAATGCAGAGGCCGAATGCACCACTAAATTAATGTAGTGCTACACGGTGCAGTCAAAGCCATTAAAGTTTTAGGAGTGCAATTGATTATATGTAGCTCAAGTTTCAAACACACTGGTCAAGATGGATTGCAACAGTCATGCCATGGCACAGTGATGCATGTCAGCAGCCTCTCAGTTTTACTGTACAGAGGACTTGACATTGGCTTTTAACCTACCAATAAACTACCCTAACACACTGCAAGAAGGGTGAAGGAAAAGAAACTACAAATCCAACAGTCACATGTAAAATAAAAGACTACACCAACTACACTACAGCTCGTCTGCTGCCAACAGCTCTTGGTGTTAAAAGAACATGATGGCTGCAATTGCCAAGAAAGGAAATATGTCCTCAAACAGCCTATTTTTTAAGCTATAGGGAGCTTCCCTTAAATAAATCTGCCTTTAACCTGGAATGTTCCTTACCAGAAATTACTGTCATCTTCAAACCTTTGTAATTCCTCACCAATTATCAGTCTTTGAGGGATACTGTAGGAGAAACATTCCTATCAACAGCAAAGAAAGCTACCTTTCTGAATTATATTTTGAACTCAAAATCCAAGTGGTGAGGCACTGAAACAGGTTGCCCAGAGAAGCTGTTGATGCCCCATCCCTGGAAATGTTCAAGGCCAGGCTGGATGGGGCTTTGAACAACCTGGTCTAGTGGGAGGTGTCCCTGCCCATAGCAGTGGGGTTGAAACTAGATGAACTTTAAGGTCTCTTCCAAACCAAACTGTTCCATGATTCTATGAAATATTATTGTTTCTTATTTCACATTGCTTTTCCCATCCTGGCCATTTGTTGTACTCAATATTTTCCACTCTTTTGTTTTGTTTTGTTTTGCAGTCACTTCACAAAAAATATGATACCTAGCAGAATTTCATTGATATAAACTATTCCACTGATCATTTAAAATCACTAGATGTGGAATACTTTTTTTTATTTTGCACATGTGGAAAATTTTACTGAAAGCAAAATTACCTCAGAGGAAAAGCACACTTTAAATTACTATTAAAAATTTCTGTTAGTTCTAGAAACAATGCTAGCAGCTTAAATTCCTCCTAAACTGACATCTTCCTTAAAAGTATTGAAAAGGATAAAAAAAATAGCACTTCTTCGCTGCACTATTCTAAACATCCTACAACACTCAAGAAACACCCCATCTCTGATGGCTATGTGATGACAAGGTAAACAGAAGTACCTAAGAACATAGTGACATATCTGAAGATTAATCCTCAGATATTTCAACCAGAGTAGACACTTTGTAATTAACCAAATGCACAAGTCTCAAAGCAAGTGAGCCCTATTCCACCTCTTGGAAGATGTGAACATAGGCACATATTCTTCTTAGTATCATAATGTTAGAAGGATATTGTTATGTATCACTACAAGACATCCAGTGACAAGGAAGAAGTTGGTGTAACCCTGAGGTAACCCTCAGAACCTAGAGATGTCTTGTGCAAGCTTTGAACCCAACAAAGAAGGTTGGTGATCCCTGAACAGATACATCTGCCTTGTAATTTAAGGCATGGCCACCTATCAAGAGGCATGTCTGTTACAGAATAGGCAGCACTGCTCTTCTAGAAACAGGCAGATTTGTTTGAAGACCATCAAAATAATATCACATGCATGCCACCGCAAGGCAGCCTTTATGAGACCAAGGGAAGCACTTCGCAATGATGCCCAAAATCAGCCAGGAAGAAAGTCTGATAACAGCTTAGAGCTTACTGGAGGGTGGATTTAGAAAACACCAAGTTAAACCCCAACATTTCCAGGAAGAACTGGAGAACCCTGCAAGTTCTGCACAGAACTGATATTGATGAGCCTTGCAGCACTCAGGTCAGGACACGGCAAGAGGTTTGTCCTGTCATATGCAAGAGTGGAACCTGGATGATACAGATTTTGAAGGGCTCATTTACAGGTACAGAAGCATAAAAGAGACCAATAAAGTGTCATGTTTAAAAGCTGTGAGCAAAAATGTATTTATACAACTTCTAATATCATGGGCGGCCAGGGAGATAAATCTCTGCTGCTCTGAAAGAGTACCCATAAATAGCCATAGCATTCTCCAGTGAAGCACAGGACCTTTAAGGAAGGCCAGAATACTGCAGGAAGCTCTTACTCAATTATACCTGAAGTCAGCCAGCCATAAAGGATGCCTTACACAAGTCTCACACAAAAACTATACTGGAAATGGACTGAGAGGTTTGAAAACAATGCTTCAGAACAGAAAAGTCCCTCAAATCTGTCATTTTGGGAGAGGGAAGAAAAACTACCAAAGATTTAACAGTAGAAAAAACATGCCTTGGAAAGCTTTCCTTGATGTAGCTGTCTAAACTCACTAAGTGCAGCTTTCTGCCTAACCTCTATTGCTCACAGGTAAACACTCCCGTTAAGAAGTTTTGCTCCCTCTTTTGAAACATGGACTTCAGAAAGTCAGGGGATGCTGACGGCAACACTGCAATTTGTAGAACACAGAATGGACAATATCACTGATGCAGCATACTGAGCCATTTTCCCCCTCCCTGCTGTGATTAATGGTGTAGACAGGAGGTCTTCTGGCAGAGCTCACACACGATTCTGGCCCTGGAGGCATGGCCTGTATAGAGCACCGTGTGAATGCTTCCATGAGAGATTGGCAGGCAGAGGCAGCTCTGGGAGCCTTTGTTATTGTCCGGTTTACTCTTTCCTGAGCTCCTCCAGCTTGCACAATCTGTGTAGCCTCTGGGAAGGCAGCTTTAGAATTGGCTTACTTGGTGGAAAGAGCTGTTCTTCTTGATACATATGATGCAAAGTAATGTGACAATGATTGACAGCTAGGGGAGAAGAGGAGAGGAAAATTGAGTTAAGTTGGGTATTGTGTGAAGAAGCAGAAGAGAGAAGGAAAAAAAGGAGAATTCCTCATAACCACTGCACGTGTACAGTGGGGGAGATAAGAGTTGCTGGGTTTTATAATAATAATCATTATTAAAGTCAGTTAAGTTGACACAAGTTTATGATGATATATATAAATAGTACTCCAGTGATTACGGGGTGTTTTTCTTCAAAACTTAATCTTCCCCAAATCGAAAATAATTAATAAGTGTAGGAGTCTGACAGCATACTCCCCCTTCACATTTGTGAACAGGCTGTGTAATGTGAATATAATAAACCCCAGAGCCTAGTCCGATCTGCACTTCCATTGATACACTGTGCTCCTCATGTATACCTTTAAGGTGAGTCAGAACTCGCCTGCCAGCTTCTCATTTCCTTCTCCCTTACACTGTGGAGTCTGTTGTAATTTTCATTGAATGATGCAGTTATACTGCAATGTACGAGGCAAAAGTGCACTGATGCTTTTGTGCTTTTGCAGTTCGGGTCTGAAAACAGAAGAAAAAGATGTAATTGATTCCATCAGCCTTTTTTCTGTATTGAAACAAAAGTTAACACCCAGAGAAACTTCCTTCCACTAGAAAATGTGGAATCTCTCACTTTTTTGGTTTAGGAGATGGTACATGCCCAAGAGACATCCCATCTTAGTTTATATCTTAGTTTACCTTCAGCAGGCTGTCAGGTTCTGGACCACTTGCATGGAAAGCTGAAATCATGGGGGAAAAGAAAAAGGGAGGGGCAGAAATTATAAAAACTTGAAGACACATGTGGCAAAACTGGAGATAGCAATATATATCAAAGAGGAAAGAGCTTATTTGAACAAATCCCAACTGGCTCTTTTTCTTAGTTGTGAGTTAAAACACCCTTTTCCAGAGCTCAGAAGGCATGCTAGAAATCACTACTCATTGCTGCTATTTGAAAAGTTTTACAAGTGTCTCCTAAGAATATGCCATGCTGCAGTCAGCCTAAGGGAACCTCCATCATTAGTAAACAGGTTATGCTGTAGTTTTCCTCCTGCATATATGCATATATGCAAGCAGCTCAGTACAACAAAGTCATAGGAGATAAAGTTAGGAAATCACATGCACAGCAGTTGTCTGTCTGTCAATACAGAAACCTTTTCTTCCAAAAAAACCCCAAATGGTTTGGTTTTTTGGTTTTTTTGTTTAAATCCCGATCTTCTACAGTTACTAGTATCAGACCATATGCCACAGCACACTCAGTTTGATGTAGCATTATTATCCGTATTTTAACAAGTTCTGTGTGCAATTATGATGTACTAAAACACCAAAACATCCCCTCAAAACCCCTTAATTGCTAAGGGGACTAATTTTAGCATCTATCCCTCTGAAAATCCTAGAACTCAAACCTCTAATCCAGAGTCATCTCTGCAAAAGATCTGCAAGTCAAGATGGGTCATGACAGGTCAAACTTTGAATATATTTCCTGCTTTGAAAACACCTGGTAGGTCTCTCAATCATTCCTTAGGGGTACGGGGTTCAAAGAGTACAAATCTTCAGGCCAGTTGAGTACATTCACTACCATGTTCAGAGACAACTGCAACTCCAAGACACATGCATACTCATCTTTAGGGTACATTCATACCTAATCTGGACCTTATCTACTCAGTCTACTTCACTGTTCATTTCTGCAGGCTACAATTCAGAGAGGAACTAAATCATGTGCTTAAGCTAAGTCCATGACACACTGTTATCATAGAAACTTCAGTACCCAGCCTGTGCTGCACTGAATCGAAGTCTAAAGAATTCCCTTTAAAACTTCTGACCATATAACATGATGGAAAAAAGACAGAGAAATTTGCAACCTCTCACAATAACATATGGACCTCCCAGTGCCTTTAATTCTTGACTTAAAAAGCTTTATATTTTGGCATGCACACAGAACTCCAAAACCAAAACACCTTTGCTAAGAAAGATCTAGTGTTCAAAAACTGCTCAGTCTTGACACTATATGGGCTCTTCATTTTTGTTGCAACTTGGTTATGGAGGAGAAAAGTTTCTTAACTTGTCACATTAAACCAAAATTGGGTTGATTTGGCCCTAGTGACAATGACTCGATTTTAGGAACACATGAAAGTCCCTCACTACTTTTCAAGAAACAGTACAAGCATCAGTTATCTTTTCCCCAATCTCTCAAACAAATACCCCTTTTCTAGTCATCCACTACTAAAACAAGAGATGTATGCTTAGAATTTCATCCTATGAAGTGTTCAAGACATTCTGATGGCTGCAATTTATCAACATAAATTATTGTACTTCACAAGAAATCTCCTGTCATAAGAAAACACCATGTCCCCTAAATTGTCTGCTGCCCTCTCCAATAATCAGCCTACTTTTTAAGATCTAGAGATTTGCTGATAAAGTACACCTCAGTGCACACAGCGACAAAAAAAAAATTGAGTTTCATACACATCACTGGAAACATCCACACACTGCTCTATTAATCTTTCGATTGGGGTCATTTTTCTCTTGAGATATGGTAATAGATTACTTCAAAAGAAAATGGGGAAGAGCACCCAGACAGGGACCTGCTGAATACTAAGTAAGTTTGCCTCCTTTCTTCTTGGTTTAATCCTAAAATACATCTAATGGCCAAAGCTGCTGTTTACTCTGTACCAACCAACACTGATGCAGAAGGAGCGCAGGATCTTTAGTATCATCAGTCTGCCCCTACAGCTCCTCGAGCGCCCTGTGCCGCAAGACCCACACAGACACTGCTCCTCTTCTCTCCCTGATCACAACACATTTTGCTGGTTCCAGCATCCTCACCCACCTGCCCAAGAGCTCTTCATATACCATACCCAACCTGCTTTGCAGTTCTTTTTTTGTTTTCTCTGGGAATCAAAATCTACTCTCTTCTGGAAAAGCACTCTGACCCCTTGTCTTTTGCCTGTGGAGATTCAGTCTCAAAGTTACAGCATATAGAAAAGACTTTCTCTACCTCATTCCTCAGTCTCTCTGGATGATACCATACCTTGAGCCCCACATTTAATGTTCTTTTGTTTCAGGACATTTAAAACCGAATCAGGAAAAACATACACGAAAGTACGTGGGAGCATATTATGAAGGGACGTGGCCTCATGTTCTTCAGCACCTTTGACAGTCTTGATTTTTATAGTATTCTTCCCATGTGTGAAAATTATGATTACCAGCAGCATAGGAAATGCCCGCCACTGTGTTTAGGGGCACACTTCTCCATCCACAAAACAGAAATCAGTGGAGTGCCCTTCCAGCAAATCATAGAATCACAGAACAGAGTGAGCTGGAAGGGCTCCAGATGGATCAATCAAGTCCAGCTCTTAAATGAATGGCCCATATGGGGATTGAGCCTACGACCTTGGCGTTAATTGCACCATGCTTGCACCTGGTGACCAAGAACAAGAGCGTTGTGCCTTTGCTCCTGAGGGTACAGTCCTGTGTCCTTGGAGGCTCCCTGCTGGATTCCTTCCCTCACCGTTTCATTCTGCAGCCAAGGAGATGGTCCAACAGGGTGGAAGAAAAGCACATTGGGCTCCACCACTCTTACTCAGCTGAACTGTGGGGCTGTGCAGTCCCAAGCTGCAGTGTGGAATGCTGGCATCCAACCTTCCCCCTGGAATGGCTCAGGAACCCCTAGACAGGGAAGCACAATTCAGTGGTTTAATGACACCACTGCTTGGCATCTCTGCAGTTGTTCTGGTATGTCTGCACCTCCAGGGAGCCTCAAAATGAAGCTCTCCTGATGTACTTCTGTCTGCTCATGGTAACCTCAAAACACCTCCTCCTGTGTAACACAGAATGCACCAGCAGTGCAGAGGTTAAAGGGTTCTCTTAGGGTTTTCACTTCATCTTCCTCCTTCTAAGGTATCAATGTAAGATTTTCTGTTATTGCCCATACAAGTTTCCCAGGACACCCAGAGCTTTTAAACGATGACAATCTTAAAAGTTTTAAAAGTCTTAAAAGTTTTAGGCTCTGCATTATCAGCTAGGAAAATCTATGAAAAGGGTGGACACGTTTTGAATTTTTTGGGACACTGTAGGCTGGACTTTATTAAGAGAGAAGAAAGTTATTTCTATGAGGAGTAAGTTACAGTATTACTAGGTAGACCCATATATAATGGGACTGTATAATACCAACCATTTTAATATATTCTCTAATGGTCCTGCTCTATTTCAGTCTTGAACCCCTAAATGTCACTTGTCCTGTGAGAGGCTGTTACAGACCCTCACTGATATTAATGACATCTGCTACACACAGCCAGCAAGCCTCCAACATCATGAGACAGTTGGAGCTTTAGAAGGGGAGATGCTTTCATTATACTTTATCAGACAATGTGAACTTCTGCCTCTCCACACTCTGGCAACATCATCCCAGTTTCACAGCAGGGATGACTCGCTCACTCTTGCTGCTTCTTGCCGTTTAGATGCCACACAACTTATTTTGCAGAACCTTCCCCTTCCTTTTCATGGCTTGTACCAGTCTCATAATTTCATAGAGGGAAAAGAACTTTGCTTTTTGGGAGAAGCTGCACAAATGAATGACAGAAGTCCATACTGCAAGCATCTTGCAAAAATAGACACTGAGGAAGAAGCAGCACATATTGGTCCTACCTGGATGCTAAACCATAGGCAAAGCAGGTTTTGGCTGGCAGCAGTAGTGCTGAGTGTCTGCACACAACCCTTTGAGCATCAACTTTGAAATTTTTTTTTTTACACTAAGTAGGTCATAATTTTTGTTCCCAAGTCATTGTGCAGAGAGAAAGAAAAAACCACTGGGGCATCCAGTGACATTATGGGGGATAGGATGAAGGTAAAATGACGGCGCTTATTTCTTCATTAAAGCAAAGCATCTGCCACTTTGTTAATATTCCAGTAGGCCCTGCTCCCAGAGAATGGTGGAGGCAGCAATGATTAAAGGCAGTTCTGACTAGGGAAAATGCATGTTACACTGACCTCAAAAGTGTAATTCAAAATTTATGCTGCTGAATGGTCTACGCTCTAATCCGAGGAACCATCTGTGTAGTCGTAGGTACAGTACATACACAGTCTCAGGAGAGGCACCCCGGACTTACTGTCAGTGTGACAGGGAACAAAAGGTGATGGCCTAAAAAACTAATTTCCAGTGAAGCTTATGACCCAGGAGGTAAAAGGTTACTGAACCTGGTCCTCAGAGAGGCCACTGCCCTGACTCAATCAG
This sequence comes from Platysteira castanea, assembly GCA_013397175.1. Classification (NCBI taxonomy): domain Eukaryota; kingdom Metazoa; phylum Chordata; class Aves; order Passeriformes; genus Platysteira; species Platysteira castanea. The sequence goes on from VYXC01001398.1 coordinate 121,366, forward strand.
CTGTAATCACACAAAGAAGCCACCACAGGCTGCTCAGGGCAGTTTTGCTGTAAACAGGCAGCTGTGAACACAGGAGACTACAGTGGCTTCCTGCCAAAAATCTGCATTTTAATAACTTTGTAATTGCATATTTTTGCAATCTGTTGACTCTGACTTATTTTAAGAACATCCAAAGAGTAAAACAGTATCACCACCAGATTTTCTGGTACTTTAAATTTCACAATGAAGTTTGCATCAACTTAGTAATTACTGTGAACAATTCATAATAAGGGTTATAATGATGTGACACATTCTAGTGAATCCCTGAAATTTAGGATGTTGAAGTGATAAAAACAAAATAAATACTAAATTCAATAGTAAATATTAGAAGAAAAATAATTAAATTCCATAATTAAAAAAACAGATTGCAAATCCAGTCTGGGTGGTGGTGTTGCTATCAAGCTCATGTAATTTCATTAGAAGTGATTTACTTTAAAGATGAAGAATAATTTTAACAAAATATGGCTGTGATCCTGCAAATGCCAGCATCCACAGGCAAAACCATGCATGCGAGTAGCCTACTGCACAATGGGACAACTTGTGTGAAATTATTTGCAAGACTGAGGCTCCAGTCACAGTTTGCACAACAAGACACTTGAAAAAATTATCCATCTTAATAAAAATAATGTGGAATTAAATCCATCTTGGTTGTTCTTTTCAGATTAGTGCTACAAACAGTATATTGCATAAGGAATATGGAAGAAGTTTCAAATTATCCAAGTCCCTTTGCTCAAAGATACAGAGTCAAACATGCTTTGGCTCACCTTAGCTCACAGTACTCCTTCCATCGTCCAGTATTCTGAAGCCGTGATCCCTAAAGCAGACTTCCAGGGAAACAAGACACCTAGATGCACTATTTCTTTCATGTACTTACAAGGTTTGAGAGATCTTGAAAATCTTGTTTCACTTGAAATTGAACTTTTTACATCCTCCCTCTATACAGATGCACTGACTGACCATTCCAAGTCAACCAACTGAATTGCATTTTGGTACTTAAACGGAATAATAACATAAGTTCAGTTTTGAGTTTGCAATGCCTTTCCTAAGTCAAAATTTTAACATTGGAAAGGCTTGTTGTTCCATTTCATGAGTGGCAGAGTGAAAGCTCAGTTCTCTTACCCCTCTTTCCAGTGAGGTAGCAGGCTGAAATTAAATCTATAGCTTCCAAGACTAGAAGCTGTCTAAGGAACCACCTCATAATAAAGCAGAGTAGTTAAAGTGTACATCTCCAAAGGTCGATCAGGCTGAATGGACTCTGACTGGCTCCTTTTCTTCCCTATTCCTGAAAAGCAGTGACAAAAGCCCCCAGTGGGCGGGTGAATTTGCCCCAGTATACACTGGGAAGGACAGTGAAAGGCTACCAGACCTATGATTGAAGGTATAGCTGCACCAGTTCAGCCCAAGAGGTGTTGGGCTTTTTGTTGTTATCTTTCCCTCTGCCCCCGAGTTGTCCTTCCTTGTCATTAGAGCATATTTCCTCAGTGAAGGTGCATGTGTTTGCTAGCGAGAGAGGGAAAGTGCTGGGTGACAGATCCTGGTGACACATTTGCCACATATAATGATACACGATTGTGATTTTCATTCTGATTTGCAAAAGGAAATGCAGCGTTTTTACCTAATTCTGAAGAATGTAAAAAATGCAAGGTTTTTTACCCTGAATATTTAGCAATACTTCTCTTGAAGGCTTGTTGCAATTATTTTTCTGTTTTCTCATTAATTCTCTTCAATAGTCACTACATGTACCTCAGCCCTCCAGTTTGAAACAGCATCATGGAGCCCCAATAAATATTTCAATTTTTACCAAAAATGAATGAAGTATTCAGAGAAAATAAGCCGCTAAATACAGGAGAATAAACATACGATCCAAGAAGGATGGCAGCCACCATAGATGAGACAGATTTATGATATATGTGGAGTGCAACCTCCCCCCACCTTCCTAGTGCCACAGCTTTTCTAGTGGCAAGGGAAACGCAGCAATCGTTTCATCCCCTTGTCAGCTCCAAGAAGCAATCTGAAGAGCTTTATTCACTTAGAAATGTAAAGTAATACACTGTGAAAGACCATACTTGAAACGTTCTCCATCACTCATCCACTATGAAACCTTCACTGCCAGGCAGCAACTGCAACACTTTCTAGCAGGGACTTCCAGTGGCTGCTTCAAGGCTCAGCGATGCCATAGGAGGAAAGTAACACATAATTTTATTTCTTTATTGGTGGGTGGGAGGGATGGGAATGTAACAAATGACCCTTGACATAAGGCATTTCATGGAGAATTGACCAGTTGGGATTAATGGCCCTTGGCTGAATCTGGGCTATAAAATTTTTCAGCCAGCCATTAATTTTCAGGAAATGTTCTATTCCTCAGTCATTATTACTTAAATAAAAACATATATTGTGTATATGGTCAAATCAAATCATGGCTAAAATTTTGTCAAGCACAGATAAGGGTGTAAATTTACTGTGTTATTAAGGCTTTTCCTTTTATGCTCAGATAACTACAGTTTGGTAGTGGGAATGACTGTTATACATGCTTGGGGAAAACACCCTTGCTTTGTCCTTGTGTAAAGCGATCATGGGATTAGAAGCTGGGATAACTAATAGAAAAAAAATCATCATCAATTACCTCAATTTTTCTGTTATGATCATGAAGAAAAGCAGCGCACATATACTCACAGATGTTCACTGTAATTACACCCAATGATATGTACACTTATCACACAAAAGTATATACAGTACATCAAACACATGGAAGGTGGCATGGCATTTTTGCAGTGAATTTGGGCTGAATATATTAATTATGCACATGAAAGCTGTAATTGCATAGTACAGATCATCCTAAAGAAAGGCTAATAAAACTTTCCTATCACACTTATACTGCCTGGTTTTTGCTGCACACTGCAGGAGCACCAATTTATGAAAAGGAATTTAGCAAAATTTTATGGAAGCTATCACTAGCAAAACTGAGTCTGTACTTCAGCTGCCATTGGTGAGGCCATACAGTGATTTGAGAAGGAAAAAGACTATAACCAATAAAATTTTAGAAGCCTTTATAAATGACTGGAGATAGATTTTCTATACAAGTGCCTTGACCTGAAAATCTCATGGTAAGGTCTGGACCCATGACAGGTATACAGTCTAGTATAGTTAGTATTAATGTATTATTTTACCAATAGCGAGAAGGAATTTATAAGCTTACAAAGCATCTATGTAGGGCCAGGGATGATCCACAGATACCTGACTTTAAAATCTTGAATGCTTTTTATGCATACAGAGTGATGTTCTTGTCGGGAGATGTTTTACGTTTATGAGATGCTCTGTTCTTCCTCCAGAGAACCTGGAGCAGCATGCCTCAGGCTGTGTCCTTAGGGGTGGACACAACAGAGCATGGGCTGATTCTGAGGTGACAGAGCTAAGAAAGGAGTGGTGAAGCTTCAGTCACGCAGCAGCAACATGGGACTAAAGCCCCACTCCATGGGGCTGGACATCAAGGCCCATGCTGCCCCTCAGCACCTGAGGCTGACGGGACCTCAGCAGTGCATGCCAGTTACCCCAACACCCCTGATGGGTGGGACCAGGTTCTACACTATTTTTACAATGCCAGCTGCAGAAAATGAAGGACATTCTAAATCTGCACCATGGAAGGACAAATACCAACCTTATTTATGTTTAAATGTGCATTACTTCATGTCAGTTTGTGGGCATGCAGTCCCCAACCCTGCCCCTCACCTCCCTGCACCAGTGCTGAGCTCCCTGGCAGCCTCAGTGTGGTGCCCTTGAGGTGCTCTGACCATTCCTCTTCCCTCTCACATCCAGCCTTTGGCCTGCCCCTTGTCCCCTGTGAGGGCTGGCGAGCTCTTGCTTCATCCAGTTACCACATTCAGCCCCCTCACACTCCCTTCCTGCACCAGGCAGTACTTTGTCTTTTAGCAAAATAACAATGTGAGTCTTCCAAGCTACTCAGCACCTGCAGTTTGTCACGTGAGAAGGAAGTCTGCCCAAGGCATGTGCAGACAGGCCTGTTCTAGAAAGAGTTTCAGCTTTCCCAGTCGTCTGCTATTCCTCACGTCTTCCACAGTGGTCTGCCTCATGCCTTGCTAGTTCTGTGGATTGCACAAAGACTTCCAAGCAGCGTGACATTAAATGCTCTAAAAGATGACGAAACCAGGATGGGGCCCAGAGTAACGTGAGCTTTATACTAATACACAGTCAGTGAAATAATGACTTACTGCCTCCACACTTCATGGGCACATTTGTAACAAAGGAAAATTAAGCTTGCATGTTCTGATTCACCTTGGCCTTCTTCAGCCTTGTACTTAATGTAGTCACTGATATGGAAACCAATTTTGTCAAGTCTCAAGAGATTATTCTGGCTGGTACTAATGACTGAGCTAAAAAAATCAGGTTTGATCAGACTCTGATGTTGAAGAACCACATATTCAGCTCTAAATTTGTATTTTCTGGCATTTACTGCCCATTTTCTGTGAACTCATATATCTGACAAAAAAAGTGTTTTGTAAGGACACAGCACTGGGCAAGATTTATTCTCAAATCCTGCCCACGTGCACTCTGGGAATCCAATGCACCACAACTGAGAAAGTGGCCAAGATCTTTCCTTTTTAATTCTTTGTACTGAAATGAAACTTTTTTACCATACCTCATTAACCCATGAGAGAATCAGAAAGCAAATATTAATTTCTGCCATAAAAGCAATGAGCAAATGTAGCAAATATTTTATGTTGTAATTTCTGTAATCAATACTATAAAAATTGGTGAAAAATGCACCACCACCTTAAAAAGTATTGAAACTTGTAAGGAAGGTTAATAGTAATCACAATGTGTAATTCACCAAATGGATGGAGCACAAGAGATGATCCACTGTGAAAGATATAATTCAAACATTCTTAGAGCCCTAGAGCAATACAAAAACAATAGAGAAGAAAAGTATAATTATATGCCATGGATAGAAGTTCTTCTCAGAGTAAAGAAAAGGCAGGAAGATACCATGAGCTGAGATCACCATGTTCCCTATGTGTACAAATGTACTTAAAAAACAATTAGGTAAGAAGATTCATACTTTGCTTTTTTTCCACAAGCCAGTACATCTTATCAGCATTAAAAAGAAATGTATAACCTAGGAGACAGAGCAAACAGCAATACTGTTAAAATTAATAATAATTTTGATTTTTTAAAAGGGAACTGCTTTCCCTAGCTGTGACCTTCGGCTAATGCAAATCCACTTGCTTCTATTGCTAGATTCTCCTTGCTTTATTTTCCTATGTTATTCAATATATTCAATTTTTTTTGCAAGACTGAGCCTTTAGAGGCAGGTATTGTGCATATGCTATATGTTTATAGAATGCTTCTTTAAGCCTTGTTTATAGCTTCTAAACAAGCTTCAAAGCCTTGTTTATAGTCACAGCAGTGACTGAAAAATGAAATTTCATCAGCTTAGAAATACAACCCATGAGATGCAACACAGATAGATCTCTAAGTAGATAATTTGATTTTAGAAGTAAGAATCCAGTACTTCCAAAAACCTTAGCAGACTTTTTAGTAATTTGTGCTATACCTAAACAAACTAAGAATGGATAAAGGGGTGATATTCCCAAGACTTTTAGATATTTTTATCTGTAATGGTTGTTAAACATGGTTAGAAGAGGGAATCTGTTAAGTATCTCTGAAAAATCAGGACACTTAGTACAAAGCTTAATTTTGGCTTGTAAACATTTTCATCACAGTGGCACAGAAAATGAATAGTTAGGGGGAAAATATCTGATGCCTTTTGCAATTTAAAACCACTGTACTATTATTTTCCATATCAGCCAAAACTCCTCCAACTTCCTTATGCACATGAAAAATAACATTAGACACTGAGAAGCAATTACTAGCTCCTGTGCAATGAATCCATTATACTTGTAATTAATGTGTTTTAGCTTAAAAACAAACAAATCTAAAATTAATATTTCCTTACACTTTCTTTGTTATACAAAGAAAGCCCACCAGGCAGCCAAAGAAGAGCTGTATCAATATATCTTCTCATAGTTTCCAAAGCTTTTTGGCCTAGGTTATAAAATAAAGATGTTGGAGGAAAAGAATTGCTCATAGTGCTTTGAATGGTATCACAATGTTGCCAGCTTGAGATGATTAGTTATTCATTAATACCATGCTGAAGTAATTTTTCCCACGTCAGTCCTCACATACGTGGATTTTGCATACACACATACAAGATAGGAAAGTATGTCACAAAATAACCCCAAAGCACCATTAACAGTATCATCTAGTCACACTCAACTGATGCTAATGAGAATTATTTGCCTCCTTTTTTTATTTGTACATTAAGATATGATTTTAAACACTTGCACAGGAGCTATTTTTTCTCCCATTTCCTGCCTCTTTGATACTGAGGTGTTTTATTCAGACCCTTGAATTATTTGAGTGGTTTTGCCTGTGGAATATTCTGGACCTGACTTTGTACTGTGTTTATTTCAGCAGTCATGAGAGGTTTTGTCCAATGTACAGCTCAAGTTGTGCTGATGGAGAATTCAGCCCTGGTGTCTGAAACGCTTTGAAATCTCACAGGGTGAGAAACAGCACGAGCTTGCTTGATCTTGGTATTTAGGCCTTTTGTTCACTCCTGACTGAACAGGCACTGTGGGTGAGGATTTTGACTGGGAAAAAGAAATTTCAGCCCAAAACCCTACAGTGAGATGTGATCTCCAGAAAGGTTAACAGGTTCTTCAAAACAGCAAAGATAGATTGCTGCTTGCCAGTAGCACTGTGATCCACTTAGCTGAGGCATACAAAAAAAAATTTGCTCCTTCTGCTTTCTGATGCCTTTCATCACTCTTTATGTAGGAAAGTAAATAGTTGATGCTAGCCCAGCACCTGGCCAGTCATTGCCCTGTTCATAAATCAGAATAAAGCAAACATCACTTTCTCCACAGTGCAATCAGGACACAAGTTCCCAGGGTATGGTGCTTTCAGCTGTCAGCTTTCCGTATTTATCTTGTCTTCCGGAAATCAATCCTATGCAATGTGAACATGGAGAGGTGGAAATGAAGAAGAGACATTTGTACAGTATCACTCCTCAAGTTTACTTATCTGGTAAATCCACAAGGCACCTTGCAAGTAATGAGCATGTTATAAATGAAAAAGAGAAAGAAATCACCTCTGCAAAGTAAAATCAACAACAAATCTAACACTTTCCCCCTAGTAAATGCTAGAAAAATGCAAGGAAAAGAGATCCCTCCCTTTTAAATATTTTAAGGCAATATATTTATGAGAGCATAACTCATTGAGAATGCTTCCAGTATACTGCAGAGAAAAAAAGTTTTCCTTAAGACTCAAACCATACTGGAAAAGAAACAACTAAAATGTTGTTTATGGTAGAATGAAGGGTTTCTCACATGGAATCAGATCTGTCTAAATAAAGCCATTGTATTAGGCCACTATTAACTCAGTTGCAACTTTGGCTGTAACTGACATATAATTGTTAGAGCAATTTACTTTCAAAGATGATTTGCATCAGTCATGACAGGCTATTTACTTCCAAATGCTGAGACTTATGGTTCAGCTTCCTTTTATATGGCCCAAAGAAGATTTGGAGACAAGCAAAAGAAGGACCTCAGGACTTCAACCAGTATCAACAGACAAAAAGGTGTATATATTTTATAAAAACTTTGATAAACTCTTTAATACTCTTTTAGCTTTTAGTTGCATCATGTTCTAGCCCCTCACAAACAAGCACAATGCAAATGCATTAAAATAATGAAACTTTTTCTAATAGTCCCAAGAGTAAACTGTAATAAAATTTTCTTTAGACATCAATTTGATGTCTAAATAAGAATAATTCCAGAACTGCACAGAATAACCCCAGCACTGCCTTGCACCACAGAGGAACTGAGTTGCCTTACTTTAAAGCCTCTAAATAATACCTAAACTAGAAGCATAAAATGATTCAAAATAGGTAGTGGAGATGCTCTAAAAGAGGTTTCTGGAAGATACTTCTAAGCCACTGATGATTCACTGCTCATGACCTTCTTGGAGATTGTGGATCATGAGCATATGGAAATGGAAGGCCCAACAACAGCGACACAGAGAGGTGCAAATACCTGCAGTGTCCATCTTGAAAGTGAAGTAATCATCTTCAAAAACCTTTAAACAGATCTGAAACCTGTATTCCCAAGAAGGATAGGCCAGCAGTGAAGAGGGGTGCATTTTCTTCTCTATTGCAGCTCTCATTTCTCAGTGAATTCAGCTTGGCGTCATCCAGAGAGGCAGATTTCTAGGGGAAGCAGACCACTAAATATCTTACGGTAAGAAATACCAGCTGATATTCACTCTTGCCACCTCACCTGCAGATGCTGTGAAGCGAAAAAATGAAGAGACAGCCAAAACACAAGTGAAGTTTAAATGAGACTGGTGTGAATCATGACGGCAATAACCAGCTCACCTGGGGCATGTCTCCTACGTATAGGCAGGAGCTCAATCAAAGCAGTCTGGTATAAAGGATGTGCTTTTAGAGAGAATGACTTAAGCTAACTCAACCTGGTATGTGAACATTTTGTGTTGATCAAAACCTGAAAAAAAATCAATACAAAATGAAAATTCAGCTGGTCAGGCTTTGAGTAGCGGCAGACTCTGACATTTAGATCCAAGCACTGAAGGCAGACATCTCTTTTCAGGTACAGGCTGTCTCCAAATCAGATGCTCATTTCACCTGCTTGGCACAGCAGGCCTTTAAATTGACTGTCCCTTACTTCCTCTGGACACAAAAATAAATCAGGTTAGCTCAGCCCAACAACTGAAACTGCTAAAGCTCGCCTGGCCTGCAGCAGATCAGGATCTGTTCAGCTGCCCTGCTCTGACAGCAGACCGATGGAGTAGCAAGTCCCAGAGAGGAGGATGAGGGAGTAGTGAAGCACCTCTCCCATTAGGGTGCATCAGGGCCACAGGGGCCATAGCCTCAGGGGAAAGTGCAAGGATCTGCATTAAGGGCCTGCTGTGCTAATCCACTGTGATGGGACAACCTCAAGACTTCTCCTTCCTTGTTTGCACTTGGAGCCTGGGTCAATGGGACAACCTCAAGACTTCTCCTTCCTTGTTTGCACTTGGAGCCTGGGTCAAACAACCAGCCGTAATTCCCATGCACATAGTCCAGTTAAATCCTTAGAGCCCTCAGGCAACCTTTAGTGAAAGACTTTACCAACAAAACCCAGAAGCACATAAGCAAGAAGCTCCAACTCAAATCAGCAGGCTACTCCATATCCTTATGATAGGTGAGTAATACAGAGACCCTGAGCTACATATGAGCATCACTTAACTAATTCTAGTATGTAGGGTACTATGTACAGAACGTTTTAAAGCTTGCAAGATAAAAAAGGCCTCATTGACAAAATGACTAGCGTATTTCCTGCAATAAAAGGTCTTTCAATACTCTTCATGTTCACATCAGACTACCTGAGTTGCTCTAACTCTTCCCATCTTCTTTTCTCTCCTATACTCAACCTATAGCTCATGGAACTTTGGCTCTGCTCAGGTTAATGGACTCCCTTTTCGGCCATCTTCTCACTTGCCAGGCAGAACTGAGCTACATCTTGGGGAGAACTGTACAAACACAAAGTGAACAAAAACTAAACAGCTTTCCTTTGTTTGTAAAGGCTTACACAGGATGCTACAACAGGTATTATATTAAAACCTAAAATAAATAAATGTAAGCTGTTCCTAGCATAGTAAATATGACACTACTTTCCATGTAACCCAAGGACTGAAAAGAAAAAAAACCCAAACCATAAAAGAGGTGATAACAGTCACTACACCTTGGTAAAAGTGAAGTTACTTACACTAAAACCTAAAACAATATTTGTACCCTTTGTCCTGGGTGATCAACAGGCAGTAATTATTTGTTCATTAGCTGCTCAGATCACCGTAAGCTGGTGATATGCTCAGAAATGGCTGGGGAGTAGACAAAGAAATTTTTCTCCCAAGAAATCAATTCAGCTGCTTCAAGAAAACATGATTAATGTTTTCTTGGGATGCTGCCTGCACTGGAAGGGCAGCTATGTCTTTAGACATTATTAATATAGAGTGCACTCCTGCTATAAAACTCTCTCAGGTAAAGCCAGCTATGACAGAATTACCGACCTGTCAAACCTCACCAATTTGCTTTCTAACACTGAGACCATCCAAACCATGTGAGTGCTTACCAAAGCTGCTATTTCTCACTACTCCTGCCTTGCAAGGCCACCTGCCTGCTGAAAGGCATGGGGAGGTGGCCAGGGTTTTTCTTTCTTCTGAGTATGTGCATAGAGGTGTGGAAACTTGGAAGACATGTAACAAACCACAGTCAATTAGGTGGTGCACACACTCTTACATGAAACACAAACTATTCCAAGATGAGGGAGATGTTCCAGTTTTCCTTTTCAAGATGAGAAATAAGAATCACTGCATTTGTCATACAAATTTACTGCTTTGGAAATGGGTATTTTAATAGTTTTCTCCTTTTTTTTTGGACATTACTACTGGTCTTTCCTCATTAAAGCCTACCTGATGGCATGATGACAGTGTAAACTTTCTTAGCCACCAAGACATATATCTACACTACACCTAGAAATGTTAAGACCTGAATGTGCATTTGTATGTATGCAAATATCCACTGATAAAATATAAGTGATCCTAGAACATAGGATCAAGCTTTTTTGTGTGTTAAAACAGAAAACCCTCATAAATACAGACCTCACAGCTTTTCCCCATGAGAAAAGATATTGTAGATGCATACAGAAGAGTTTCTTACTACTACAAAATAAGACAATTTATTCCCAAGATGTCAACTGAGCAATAAAGCACAAGTAACCATGAAGTAGTCAGGAACTTTTCTGCAGTTTTCTGTACTTTATCCAAGATATTTTTATGTGTGTGCAAATGAGCACATACATTATCTGACTTGTCATTAGCTTACCTAAATCTTGACATGAAGTATAAATTGTTAATGATGTGCAACTGAGAAATGTCAAAAGTATATAGCAGGGCCAAAAGTAAGCACAAAAAGGTAAACAGGAAAACCTTCCATGGCATCTTCTTTCCTGCTATAAAAATGTATAATAATACCAGTTAAGCAATCTTCACACTGCACTAAACAGGTGAAAGAGTAGAAAAATCCTTCTTTCACAACAATACTTAGGGGAAAAAATAAAATTCCTAAAATGAATCCTGTAATCATCAGTTTTAATTCTTTCATGACCAAAACCTTCAGATTCCCATGTCTTTAGCACTTCTGTTGGCGACTGATCTCTAAGCAGGATAATTGCACTCTAGTGCCATCCTTGATTTTACTCTGCATTTGGATACACTGGTTTGTTTCAACAAGGGTTTTTTGCTTTTGTCATTTATTTATCTTTTTATTTAACTGCATGAGGAAGGGTCTAATTCATAAGCACTGTTAAATATTTATACACCAAGATTTGAAGAACAGTTGCTATAGGTCTGGAGTTTGGCAGGGATTACACTTGTAATGAAAGAGTAAGAAAACTGTACTCTGTAATACCAAGGTATATCCCATGGAAGAAGGAAGGAGAGTGGGAGGAATACTGCCTAGCTTCTTCCTTTTAACCTATTCAGATGTCACAAGCTCTGAGATAAACAGGAAGATGTTGGTTTCCACTTTATGGTGATGATGTATAAGCAGAAGAGTGTTGTTCTTTCCCTCCAGAGAAGGGAAGGATCATCACACATCTCCCCGCGTCAGGCGCACACGGATATACAGCCAGCACGGATGCTCTTGAGGTGTTGCAGTTTAAACACTACCTCTTCCTCAAAGGTGCATAAAATCAATGTCAAACTCATCCTGGCTTCTAGCAGTTACAACACAAACCCAAAGGTACCCTACTGAGGCGAAGCGAGTCATTTATGATTTATATCAGCTAAAGCAAAGCAAAGCAAAGCAAAGCAAAATACAATAACCTCTGCAGCCCACAGCTCATGTACTCCTTGTAAATACGTGTGACTCAAAGTTTATCCAACCTTTGTCTGGGAAATATTTACTCTGTGAACTGCATGTTTCAAAGTCACATTTCACATCTAGCACATGTTCATTCTGAAGTCTGTACATCAGCAGCTCTTGGCATCCCAGGCTCCTACGTGCAGCATCGGCTTTCTGGCTAGTGAAGCTGCCCTGCTTCTTTAAGACTTTTAGGCTGTGCTTCAGTTTTATAGCTCAGTGCTCCCTGACTGAGGTTTAACATACTGTAGAAGCTCATGCAGAACATCAGCTACTTTTTAACCGAGAAAGACGTATTTCACATGAGCAGTTTTCCTTCAGTTTGCAGGAATGCTGTTTTATAGAGTGCACAGAGATCCAGTGACATTATGTGTTGTGTCCTCAACTATGGACCATTATTATTACTACTGAAAAAGTTGTTCCTTAATACTTCATGAAGAAGACTCCTCTTTTACTTGTCCATGGTTTCCTAGAGTACTCTGGTACTCAGGGGAGAAACAGGAAAGAGAGAGCACAAAAACAGGGCTGAACAGCCAGACTAGGTGGCATCAAGCCATGATATGAATATGTGGAATATGAAAACAGTAGCAGAAATAGAAACTTTCAAGTGCCAAAGTTTGATGTCCTGGAGGCTAAATTAAATGAGAACCAAATTTCTGCATTAAGGGAAAACAACAAGAAATCTGTCCAAAATGTTGTATTTGGAAAACCTGCTGATTCAGCAAGTCAGGATCTGTCAAATGATGGCTGCACATAACATCAGTAATTAACCTCCAGATATCAAACTTTCTTTTTGTATTTACTGCCATTCAAATGCAGACATATGAAGTGCTTTTTTTCTACTTCCTCCAAGGAAGTGGATATGCTCAAGAAATTCGATTTAGTCAAAGGACGTGTATAGAGCTCAACATTTCATTTTCATTTCCAGATTCAAAACCAGAATCTTGAAATTTTAAGGACAGATTTGTCAAACAAGCATGTAAGAACAGGAAATTTCCAAGCTATCAGGTAACAAAAAGAGAAAAAAAATTTACATGTTGAAGAATGGTGACAATCTACTAATTCTGACTAGAAATCAGGATCATTGTATTGCTTAAGTAAGGTGAGGACTCTTTTTGGTCCAATAAACCTCAAAAAGTCAAAACTATAACTACCGCACTTGCTGAAAAACCAAGAAAAAAGCAAATAACTAACCCTAAAATTTCCAAGGCTTCCGAAGACCTTGAGGATGTGCCAAAACATAGAATACAACAGAACCCATGTACATTCCTGTCATCTCTTTAAATATATCTCATAAATACTCCAGTTAATAGCAGGGGTCTTTCCAAAGCATGATTGAAAATAGGTTGCTCTCAGGAGGGAGAGGAGCTGACACTATCAGTAGCTCAGAAATAGAAAAACTTGATAACATCCAGGATACGATGCCTAATAACAGCTTTTGTTCTTTAAATAATAAAGTTGCTAGAGAGAGTGAGTTTCAGGGAAAGGGAACAAATTAATCCCTTTACTTTAAACTAACTTTGAGGACCATTCCTCACCTCCCTAAGGAGGTAGAGCACGGCACCAAATAGTGTTCATTATTTTCCAGCAAAGCTGAAAATAAGGAAGCTGCTAATACTCAGGTTGCTAAACTAATTCTTAATTCCCTGTTCTAGTGCTCATTCTCATTATGCCACGGATTAAAACCAACAAACTAAAAGAACATACCAAAAATAGATGAAAAATTACAACACAACAACTATATATAGTGAAGAAGAAAAGGGGTTTAAAAAAAAGTTGGGAAAAACAAGGGTCGGTACCCTCCACACTTTTAATGTAAATTATATATTTTCAACATTTATCACTGATTTCAGTGTACAAATCTTATGAATTCAGAAATGGATTTTACAAAGATTGACAGCTTTACTAACTATTCAAAATGACAAACAGCACTGATCTCGGAACAGAGGAGAGTCTAAGCAGGGCTGCTATTAAGCTTGAGCAGTTAATTGCCCTTCTGTTCTATAAAAAGTATAAAAAATTCAGAGAAATAAAGTCCACATTATCTTGTTGGATATTTTTGTCTTTTGCAAGAGTGATCTTTAAAATTTATTATAAAGACTCTTGATTAAATGTTCTGATTTACAGGCAGTAAAAAACATAGAAAAGCAAGTGCTGTATCTTGGCTAGCATGAAAATGCCACAAGTGCACTCATTTTTCAGTTTTCTGAGTTTCACTAATTATTAATAAAACACTTTAGAAAACAAGCAATTTGCATTAAGAAAACATTAAGAAAATGTTTTTCAGCACAGTAATGGTCATCTTTAGAGCTCATCAGATGTGTGAGATGGCAACCATTCCCCACACAGACAATTTCTAATTCTGCTGAGGACAGGAGAATGAAACAGTTTGACCTTGGAAAAATCTCTGAATAAAGTATGGACTTACAAACATGCACATTTGCATCTGCAACAAAAATCCTCTGGCCATACAAAGCAATAAGAATGACGGCAATTCATAAAGTACTTCTGAAAAAATACTTTACTCAGGAGAGGAAATGGGGGTGAGATTCATCCGAGTAAATGCAAACACCTACAATGCCCTAAGGCTGTAACTGTGTATGAGGTGTGACTCATCTTAAGCTAAACATGTGAAGTAAATCAAATAAATGACACTTTCAAACTGCCCACTCATCTTCTGAGCATAAAAGGAGCAACTGTGACTTGCTAGCTGCAGAAGTACAATGTTTGGTAAGATGAATCACAGCATGGGTATCTACATTTTCCTAACAGCACCACTGTGGACGACGACTTATCCCTTAATCCCCTGTCCCTTCTCCCCTTGCAAATGTTATATTTCCTACATATTTTCCCAGTTATATTTCGAGTGAAATGCAATAACTGCTATAAGTCTGAAATACTTACATCAAACTTGCTTGTAATGGATTATGTATATATGGATAGATGGATCCCTGGATCCTCTGCTGTGAAGTCAACGATGCAATGGTATTCCACCTGGTTATACACATATCATAAAAATGTCTAAAATATTGTTAAAAGCAGCCCGCAATATTTTGAGTAACATAAACTACAGCTGCTGATTTACATCTCTCCAAACAGCTACTGATAGTTTATGAGCTGTATATTGATAAGCTTTTTGTTAAAAGGGTGACCTCAGTTCCCAGAGAGCCCCTTGGTTTCTCCTGCACTAGGAATTACACGCTTCTCCACTGGAAATGTCATTTCCACTTGTTCACTCCACTGCCTATCTAGAACAAGTCCACAAGAAGTGATGTGGGATCAGTGCCACACCAAGGAAGAAATAAATCAACCCACAACTCTGCTGTTACACTGGGAGCTCATCTGAAATGCATGGAGGAGTTAAAAGTCAGATTAATATCAAATGAATGAAAGGAGAGTTATTATAGTAAATGTGACATTTGAGAAATTGTATGCTAAACAAATAGAGAAGGAAACAGAAGGCAGTCCAAGCTGTTTTGCTGACCCTCGCGTGCATATATATTTAACTCTCAACATAACATTTTAATCATAATTCTGCAGTAAGGCTGGCAGGCAGTTCTCAACCAGACTCCCCACCCTCCTTTTTCCTAACCTCTTGTTGCACAAGCACTTCTGTAGCTGACCAGCTGTTCTCTGCTTCACGTTGTCACAGGGAAAGAATTATAATAAAATGCACACACCAACAAAAAATTGTTTCAGTGTTGCTGAACATGTTGGAAAAGGGCAAGTTCCCCTGCTTCTGATGTAGCAGAATTTTACAGAGAGTTAACCAACTGCCCAGGAGGGCAATAACAATTACTTGGGAAAATTGTAATAGAATGGGTAGAAATAGGAGAGTGCAATGAACACTGAATTGTCAAACTGCTGGCTGATGTTTCTGACAGTGACTTGAAGTCTCATCTCTCATTAAGATGCGCATTGGCTTCAAAGAACACCACAGCACTACACAGGTCAATGTATACTTCTGTCAAAATCCGTGTCAAGAACCTCTGGCAGGACTTTCTGCAGTTGTCAGGATGCAGCCACAGCTGCACAACCCTTTCCTTTTCCTTGGTCCCCTCTCTAGTCATCACAGTTATGAAGACAGCTTAGAAGAAGTGCACAGAGTGAGACAAAGTAAATGCTACCCAGTGCAACAGACACCTCATCAGTCACAGTGACTTGTTAAACTATTGAACATAAAAGGTGACAATTAAATATCAGCACAATCATTTAGCTGCTGATCGTTTAGCAGAAATATCAAGTCTGTCCCACAATCCAAACTGCCTCCCACACAGTGCCAGATAGAAAATTGAATATTGCAACAAGACCAGGGGAAGAATGCCTTTTTCTAGCCTGTACTCTCATCTTTCCCCCTGCTAAAAGATTAAATTAAAAACTTCCTTTTTTTTTACCACTTGCTAATATGAAAAAAAAAATATCCAGATTTACATAAAATACGAATTAAAACTGATACAGTTATTCTTATGTAATTCCCTATATCAGCTGAGAGCACCTTCTCAGGTTCAAGTTTATCTGGGCCAGGATATAAGATTATCTTTAAAAGCTTTATTTTTAAGGAATAAAAGCACTTAAAGCTGCATTACATGAACAGTTTGATTGTAGTGATATAATGAGTGAACACAGATGTTGAACAGATATGAAGTAAGAAGCCATGAAAAAGTTCTGAGAGTAGAAGTATGACTGCTATTTATATAAGAAAATTAAGTACAATAGTTGAGATTCAGAATTAAAGGCCACTTAGATCTAGTGCTTAGGGACATGGTTTAGTGGTTGATTTGTCAGTGTGAGGGTTATGGCTGGACTCTATGATATTAAAGGTCTTTTCCAACCTAAATGATTCAGTGATTCTATGAAAATGGATAATGACACAAGTAAGAGAGATCTATCTCCTCCCTATAAAATGGAGACACTAAAGAACAGAATGCTCCTTCAAATAATGTCGTGTCAGGTTTTCTCCCCAGGAGTGAGCTGAATACAAGCAGCAGTCAGGGGCCTTCCAGGACCGCTCACCTGGCAGTCCAGAGGCAGGAGCTCCCCAAGTGCCTCCCTTCTCCCGCCACCAGCTATCCTCATCTCCACAGTGCAGTTCCTTGCCATCTCTGCAGTGATCTTCATCTTTCCTCCAGCCTTTTGTCAAGACTGTACTCATTACTCTCTGCATATTGGCAGCTTATCACTGCTTCTTTTGCTGGCTGCATTTCTTCCTTGAGAGAAGCTGGGACCCGTGACAGGAGCCGCACAAGGACCACTTCTCTTTGGCGCAGGAGTGACAGGAACAGGAGGAACAAAGCATGCAAGGAAAAGAGTACTACGGCTTTTTTAGGCTGAGGACTAAAACACAAGATCTGTTCTTTTTTTTTCTTTTTAATACAGTTTAACAGTTATCACACATTTCAGGTTCTTTGATACTAAAACCCAATTTCACACCTGCAAAACTGATAATGGTCAGGCACAACAGATGCCCAGTGCTGAAGCTTAGGGCTGTCCTCTCAGCAAACATGTTGATTATTAATGCTACTTTTTCCACCGTGCTCACTGAGAATACAAGTATCTTTGGTGGTTTGGCAAGACTTCTGTAAGTACCAGATACTTTATTAAATAACAAACAATGGAGCAGTCTTAAGAAGTATTTGACAGAAGGAAAATCAGAGTTGTATTGTTTGTATAAGCAGCTGCAAATGGAGATCCACCTGTGATCTGAGACAGCTGAGAGAATAAACAACTGTGAAAATTCAGGTTCTTAACCTTGCAACCTTCATAGCTCTGTTAAAGCCCTTTATGTTTCTTTTTAATGACATTTTTCCTACATATGTTTTGGCTTTCAAATGAAATGATACCCTCCCCACCACGTTCAGAGTTGTCATTGAAAGATTACAGTGTTACAGCTGTTGCATCTCACTGAATTCAAAACAGTCTAGGTAGAAGCAGCGAGAAAGAATTTCTTTTTTTAATGCTCTGATACAACCCACTGATTGTGCCATCTGTCCAACACATGATGAAGAATCTCTAAACAGAGAATAGCTGTAGGGGACATAGTACAGTATTTGCAGATCTGTGCTTGGTAAGTGATAAGAGCTTGTATTAAAAAAGCAAATTCGGCTTTTTTGAACACAATATATTAGATATGCAGTATGTTTCTGGCATGAAGTGAGGAAAAAATAAACCAGCAGATCTGTCCAGATGGAGGGGGGAAGTAGTGCCAAAGGCAGGACAAGAAAAAGGTGCTCGATCCTGTGTGAAGACCATGTCAATGCAATCTGCCTATCACAAGTTCAAAGGAAGAGGATGGGAGTTTTATAGATGTCTTTCTGCAATGCAGGAAGTCAAATAAAGAATAAAAAATACAAAGCTCAAGTTACCACAGCATGAGTGTGCAAAACTATGCTCATAAAAGTGACAGTGCTAAGTGCTTCAGTTAAGTATTTAATAGGATTGTAACAGCCACCACCATAAATCTGTCCATACCAAGTATCAATTATGTAGGCATCCATCTCACTGCAATAATTTCTCTAAATTGGCTCCTCACTGGCACCTCTCCAATTATTCTTAGTAGTAAGGATAGTATGTCTTTATCCTTTTGACTGGCATAGGACAACATATCTTCAGAGAGTCTGATAGATTCATAGGTCATTTCACCTCAGAAAAACCTGTGTGTGTCGCAGGAATTTTAAAGATTCAGGGAAGAGCAGCAGGGACAGGAGAGAGGCAAACCCTCTACCCATTCAGCAGCTCTGCATGGATGTCTCTTTGAAATGTCTCAGGCTGTGCTCAGGGCTGAGTGCTGCCACAGAGAAGGGGCTGGGGCAGTGCCAGGCACTGTGACCCCCTGGAAATGCAGGGCTGGGTTAGGAGTGCTCAGCCCCTGTAGGTGCAGAGCCGGCTGAGGGCCAGAGGAGTAGCTTTTAGGCTGTGGAGATTGATGGTCTGTTCAGTTTTACTGCCTGCAAACCCCATGGGCTTAATATTCTCCCTTCTAAAACGCAGTCCCAAAGTCCCAATCCCCAGAGCTTGCAAGAGCCTTTCAGCAACACTACTCTTAAATCGGATGAGAACTGAGACCTTTTAAAGTCATTATATAAATACTTGCGTAAACACAGTGAACAGAAGCACTCTTTCCTCTATGCCCACAGCTCAAACTACAACCTGAAATATTCAGAGGCAAGTTTTTTTTCCCCCACAGAATTTAAATTATACATTGGAATTGGAAGTACAGCCCATGCAAACACAGCAGTTTAAATAAAGAACAAGTTAGCTGTGGTTTGATTACAAGGTCTTAAAGAGTTTCACTTCGAAAGACAAAGAAATTTGTAAATTCAGCAAGACAAACAGAGGAACAAATACCTAAGACCAGCTTTGTGAAACCAGTGGAGTCAATATACTTCAAAAACTGACCCACAACTACTGTATTTTCTCTCCAAGTATTCCAACTTGCCTAAAATCAGCAATTTCCGTTCTACATAGTAAGAAAATCTGCAAGATCAAAATGTCATAAGTACAGAAATCCAACAAGTTAAGAATGATCCAGTTCTGTGCAGGAGGGATTTACAGGCTATTAACATAATAACCACCCTGTTACAAGCTATTACCCTAACCGTCCCATCAGCTTATCAAATTCAGTTTTAATTACCAGTGCGATAGCAGTCATTGCCTTCAGACTTCATTATGCCGGGCACTGTGCAAAGAAAAACTACATGATTGTCCCAGTCCTGAAAAAACTACCAGTCCAAGGAACTGAGACAGTGAGATGTTGGGGAAAGAAACAAACCAACAAGGAGTGCAGCCTTCTGCCACAGTTACACAGCACATCCAGGGACCTAGTCAGGAATAACAGTGGCACCATCAGCTTTTGTAAGGAAACATTAACCAATAGATCTCACTGCACTTAAAGAATGGCCAGTGGCATCACTCCTGTTTCTGAACTGGAGAAAATGAAGCACAGAGTAGTATGCCTGGAGTGGCCCTGGGTTACCCAGCAAAACCTGAGAAAATTCCTCTAGTGATTCCTAGCACAGTTCCCCATCTGCTGGACTGTGATGTTTCTAATCTAAAACATAACTGAAAACTTTAATGGAGTATAATAAAAAAGGTCTTTTTCTCACAGGGTCAAGTCCAGATAGAATATTGGAACAACTATCCAGAATACAGGCAGTGGACACTCATGTAACAGATACTCATGTTGACATCAAATCATAAAAATTACAGAATTTTATGATTGTTTATACTGCTAAACACTTTGTACATAATGAAGTCTGTCTTCCCCACTTCATAACTCTGTGAGACATATGGGGAAAACTCAGTGTTGAAGACAGTACTACTTCAAACTGAGGGATCCTCCATTACTCGTAATTATCAGAGCTTTCCCTTAGGTGACAAAACCACCCAGCAATTCCCAAGCCTTCAGCTGGCTAATTCTGGCGATAAGTCCTTCCTCCTGCCTCAGACTGTAGACCTGTGGCACAAATTAATTGTCAGTATCGTTAACTAAAGAAGTTATACCTTTGAATATGTGTACATGAAACTCTGTGTGCAGTGGCAAATCATAATAAAACCAGATTAAAAGGCAGAGATGTCAGTTTAAAACCAAAGCAGAACAAAAATGTCAGGCTGACTTTATTTATGAAAAAATAACCTTCAACACAACCTAATCCAGATACTGCCTTTTTCTATGTAGCTAGAACAAGGAAAAAAAGTATATAGATTTAGATAACTTAGAAAGGATTTCCTGGGTTTAAAAATATTTTGTCACAAATGTGAACCCAAGATAAAATTAACATCTATGCAACCCAAATGAAAATAAGATTGTCTACTACTCAGTCAGCCTGTCTGACATCTCTGCCCCTCTCCCCTACACACAGCAATAAAGGTTTTAGATTCTCCAGTTAACTGAGGATGTGGTCTAATTTCAGAACTGATTAACAGCTCATCTTTAAAACAGCTGATGAACCAGCTGTGATACCGACCTTTGTGGGGATCGCTCTTGCTCCCCAGTCTCCACTCCTACTGAATACCAAGGCTGTGCAATGGTTTGCTTATTTTTCCTGCAATACTTCTTCTGAAAAACAGCATGCTGTAATGAGGAAATATGAACTACTGAGACCTATCACAAGACTTTTAACAATGTTCCCACTACTTAGGCTGACCTGAATACCACTATACTCCATAGTGTGAGTTTATATTTATACTGTCACTGAGGTTGGCTGTAAGTTTCTTAAGCGCTTCTGATTTATGCCTCCTGCTTCTGGAGGAAAGTAAAATAAACAAAGTTAATGAAAGAAATGGTATTTACTTAACATTAAAACTTGTTTTTAATACATGTTTTAGGTTTTAGGCAAAAAGCAACCTTAAGTGTTGATTCTAGGAGGTGGAAAATCTTATGAAAACAAGAAGAAACTAATTTTATGTGAATGTAAAATTAAGCTGGAATGCTAATACACATTCTGGATCTCTGAATTACTAGGTTTTTCGCAAAACTGCATGAAACAGCAGCAGTGATACAATGTACTTGGAGTTTATTCTCATCCTAGAATTTCACTGTGCTTTTCTAAATGCTAATTAATTAAACTTCAAAAGGCTCCTGTGAGATACAGTAGGTATTATTGTACGTATTAAGCACATATAAACCAGAGTTATGATGTTTAATTATATTCAGAGTTGTTTCTTTTTAAATTGATTTTCCTCTATAAAAGAAGATGCTGATAGTCTATTACTTTTAGAACAGGTTTTTATGAGTTCAGTTTTTAATAGGCAACATTTCACTGCACCTATGTTTGTACATGCACGTATTCATTTAAAAATACACAGCCAACCAAGAGTTGGTAACATTCTATACATTGGTTTGAGAGATAAGTCTTAAACCAGAACTAGGAGTAGTTACGGGAAAAGGCACACTGATCTCACCAGAAGCCTCTTTCTTCCTTGTTTGTAATTCCCAACCAAACTCAAAGGTAACAACACCACCTCCCCTCCACCTAATCTAGGCAGTTCTGACACAGCTAGAGTATTTCCCCAGGGAAATATTATTCTAACCCCTAGAGACTGAATACAATCATGGAAACACAAGACTTCTAAAAAGTGTGTTTACTCTATTTTAACGGTTCTGTTACTCAAATAAATCATCCATTGCTTCTTCCAGCACTCTCACATCAGGAGCATTCATGATGGTTTGTGTCTGTTGTGGTTGTTGCATGTTATTATATTACATGCAGCCAAGGAAAAGGGAATCAGGCAGGATTACCTGCTGCTGCCCAGGCACTCACTTTGATGGAACACACAATGAGTGCTGAACAAAACTTGATGCCATCTCAGCCCAATGTGCTCCAAGGTGAAATTATGCACTGCAGAAAGAGGTACCTTCTCATCAGTTTTCAATTTAGCAGAGTTCAGTTTTGTTGAGTATTCCCTGCTGGCTCCCAAGTCTGCATTCCATTTAAGTTCCAGAAGGACAGAATATATTTAGTAATTATCTAATTGTAATAACCAATTGCTAAGTCTTACAGGAGCAGATGGAATAATAAATATGTATGTGTTCCAAAACTAAAACATGCAAGGCAATACAATTCTGCTAATAATTAAGTTTGCTTCAATACAATATGTCATCTGATACTATCAGACAACCTGCATCAAAAGGATTTGATTTCTTGCATTTGGTTGTTCAAGAAGCAAATTCTCTGTGGAGCAGAATCTCTTTTGCTTTGCCTCTCAGCCTCCGAAGCGCCCATGTAATTATCACTGTGATTGTCATTCCCAGCCAGATTAGTGACAGTGGAGACTAAAATGTCAGCTGCAGGCTATGGCAAAAGCTATGTATTTGAATCAGCCTCTACTAGCTCTAGTGAACCTTGTTATGACAAGGCAGAAGGTCTAAAATACTAAGTACCATAATCTAATGCATTTTTCTTTCCAAGACAAAACACTGCATTTTCAAGAAATGGGATGATTTTTCTTTTTTTGAAGCAATACAATCAGCAGCTTGGAAATTTCCTGCTAGTACTGTACAGTAGCTGAACCACTGATTAGGAGGCAGGAACTTCTGCATCATCTCTTCCCATCAATTTCTTTTCAATTCGTCACATGGGAAAAATCCCCTTTTTCAAGTCACTCATTACATACCACTTTTCCAACAGGGGCAACTTGATTCCTGAAATCCAAGACTTTTCACTATCCTGCTGAGCAGAGCACTGACTTTATTTCCCACAAAGGATCCCCTAACTTTCTGTAAGGGGTTCATGGGACTGAATCATCCATGTTTGTAACTTTCAAGTCATGGGCTGTTTCTCTTCCAAGATATGATTGTACCTAAATGATGCATACACAGAGTAATTTAGGCTACAGAATCATAAAGAACAGGCAAATGTGTGATGAGAATGGTGTTATTCATGCTACACGAAATAACACTGCAAAAAGGCAGTTACATCAGAAGCACCACTTTTGGACTAGAGACTGTATCTTCTCAAGGTCAGTCACCACTCTGCTTCTCCCCTGGGAGTCGTGGTAGAGTCACAGTCCCTGGAAGTGGTAAAAAAATGAGCTGATGTGGCCCTTTGTGATACAGCTGAGCGGGCATGGTGGTATTCAGTCAAAGGCTGGACTTGGTCTTGGGGCTCTTTTCCAGCCTTAATGATTCCATGGTTCTGTGTCTAGATATCTACTCTCAGGGGCTTAGTTTTGGCAAATAAGCTTTCTGCCAGAATTAGGTGTTGCAAACAGAAAAAAAAAGGTATAAGCTACTTCAAAACAAAATT
The DNA here is from genome assembly GCA_013397175.1 of Platysteira castanea. NCBI lineage: Eukaryota > Metazoa > Chordata > Aves > Passeriformes > Platysteira > Platysteira castanea. Next base: position 145,144 of record VYXC01001398.1, read on the forward strand.
TAATGTTAATTACTTGAAGGTATATTACTCGCATTGTTATACAATGAAATGCCCCCGAAAATCTGAATCCGCTACCCTGTAACTCCCGTGTTCCATATATATATACATATATATATGTATGTCTCCATCCACAAGAGACCATCTGGGTTTCTTTTCCTTTCATGTTTCTTTTTGCCTTTTCTGGTAGAGAATAGACTGCATAGGTTCCAGATTAAAGGGAAAAATAAAAAGGCAAAACTAATATCCATAATAATTCTCTTCTGCATATGGGAAAAATTCACAACCCTTTGCTGGATATTACTTCAGTTAATTTCTACATTATCTCAGTAATGCTTTAGTCAAAGCATCTGAATGAAAAATCAGACTGAAAAGAGAAGCTTCTCTTTTGCATGGTGATGGCTACATATATCGATGTGAAGGATATCATCTACCTGATGTTCCTTGGAGACAAGGTGCTAAAAAACCAGGATCTTTTAGACAGATGTTAAAAATTACACATTTTGCTTTGTATACCATAATTCAATTATCTTTCAAAATTCCAAGTTAAAATATTTTACAGATTTAGATGAAAACTCATGACAAGGAAGTTCAAGACAAACAGATTCTTAAAATTTTGGTTCTAACACAGTAGGCCAACAATCACAACAATGACCAATCAAGCTGCAAATTAGGACATCAAATGACCCCCTCAAAGTGGCATTTCTTCCAGAATAAAATACAACCTGTCAATACTGAATATTGTTACTAAAATGTGCAAATATGTTTAATTCACCCTCCTTTGCCATCACCCTGTATGTATATGTTCTGTAGTAGCATAAAAGCCACAAAGTTATAATGGCTGCAGTAAGAATTCTGGAACCTTATGCTCCCACCAGCTGCTATTGTATCTGCAGCTAAATAAAGGCACATTACAGTCTTTAGGAAGCACCATCAAGTGGCTAATATACTGTAGTTTTACCTTTCAAGTCAGTGATGCAACACACCAAGGTTTTCATGGAACATCCAAACTGCAGTTTCAGTCCTAAAACTGATTTACATAAAAACTACAACTCTAAAAGCAACATGGGCTAGTCAAAAGCCCAGTTTGCCATTATATTCTGCCCCAAACCATCCCCTTTGAGCCACCAGAGATTATGTACATCAGAGAAGATACAAATGGGATGAATTTGAAAAGAATTAAGTCATTCAATTCTTTCTCAAAGAGGGCTTAAGGAAAGCAGTGAGGAGTTTCCACCTGACAGGTGAGATGCTATGAATGCACTTCTGGTCAGCAATCACAGTTTAACAAGATCATTTAATGAAAAAGTGGTAGACAACTGCTTTCAGTTACATAAACAGCTACTCACAGCTCAAGACCTTAAGCACTCTTGTAGCTTCATACTCTGTCACACATGTATTTGCTTACAAGCCTGTGGCAGGGAAGCTACAACCGCACCAGCTTAAAAAAAGCCAAACCAAACAAAACAACCAACCAAAGGAACCCAAACAGTTTTCCTTGTTAAAAAGTCTGAAAACTCAGGAGAGCGTATGAAGGGAAGTCATCTTGTTCTCTGTTTCAGTCTCCACATTTCAGGCCCATAAACCCATTTCCACTGGTGCCTGCAGAGCTACAATACCACCTTTAGAAACCCCAACTAGAAAGCAGGTTTTCAAGTAAAGGAGAAAAGTCCTGCTCTGAAACCTTTGTAGCCAAAGCCCATTAAAATGCCAAGGCAGACTCTCAATTGCCAACTGAGTTTGACAATTCAGCAAGCAATCGAAGGCTGTATTTTACAGCTGCACAAGCAGAAATAGCCGAGAGATGGTAAAAAACATGTAGCAGGTTAGATGTTTTCAGCAGAGATAAACACATATTATTGCCACAGTACAGGTGGTACATTGTACAAAGGAATGCTCTCTGAAGAAGGGCATATGGTTCTAGTCCTCTGTCTAAGAAAGGATAATTTAAATTTAGAAGCTAAGTCTCTAATCTGGGTAGAGGACAAAAAAGCTTGAAGACAAGCCCAAATGGAAGAACATATTTGTGCTCTGAGGAGGACTCTACAGGTCAAAAGAACACAAAAGTAGCCACCGTTGTCATCCAAGGATTTATCTTAGTAGGACACTTGGTAGGACAGGAGCCTCAGGCAATGGTCCAGATGAGGTATTTAGGAAAGAACAACATGGAGCAGTATTTTCCTCAGCACACCATGCCTCAAAACCCCGTATCTTAGGGATTTCTTGGACACTGTATCACTGTGTTATCACAGTACTCTGTGGCAGGGATTTCCACAGCCCAGCTCTGCCTTGTGCAGAGGAGTATGGCTGGGCATCGCACAGCATGCTTGCTTGAGGGAGCAAAGACCTGAATCAAATGAGTCACAGACCTAAATTTCCCTCTAGGAATCCCCAACCCAAGATAATTTCTGTTCTTGGGCAATGAGTTACCTCAAAGGCTACCTGAGAATATGCTGGTGCTCTCACACTGACAAATAATGGTTAAAGTACTGTTGAAATGGAGACCAAATACTATGCTTGGCTTTTCAGAAAACCCATTTTAACTCAATTTTTACACCTAGACACCCTCTTTATGTTCAGGGATGGACACATACAAAATGACCAATAGCTGACCATATATTCTAATAGAGAAAGGCAGAATTCCTAAATATAATTTTCTTAGATACACTTTGAAAATATTGACTATGTGCAATAATATTACATATATATTAACCCTCCCCTAAATATAAAACAATTAATGTCTCTGTCATACTTTATTTCTGTCAGGATAAGAAAATAATCCCAAAGTCCAGGATACTCAGATTCCTACCTTCTGATTAGCTTCACTTACAATTTTGGATGAGAAAAATGCTTTGCACCTCAATTTCCTCAATCAAGAGACTGGGAACGAAGCAGTTTCTCACAAAGAAATGCTTTCCACACAAGTCAGTGCACTTACTATTGGTAAACTGCCTGTAGAGGTGGCTGGTGGCAGGTGCTATGTAAGTGTAAATTACTTCCTTCTGTTTCTCCACTTCCTCCTCTGCAAAGGAGGAAACTTGTCATTCCTCCTTTTATGAGCAAATGCAGCTGGGAGCTAAATACTCTGGTGACTCTGACTGACTGATTTGGTAGTGTTTATGCAAGTAAGCAGCAAGAGGCACTAAATCAGAGCATAAACAAATCTTAGGCTAAATGTGCAGACGCAAACCTAATACATACTAAAAATTGTGTGTTCCTAAAATTAGTATTCAGTTGGTAAAGATCCAAATTTTATTTTCCTGTTTAATTTTCAAATAATTTCAGTACTAAAGTATAACTGCAGACTGCACAGGGAAAAAAATACTGTAATGGTTATTTTCCCCAAATTTAGAAACCATCTGTTTTGAAGTCCTGTTTGGCTAAGCAAATTACAGGACTCACAAACCAGCTAAGTGGTTAAACACGTACAGAATACCTTTTCTTCAGTGCAGGAGAAAAATGTCTTTAGCTGAGCTGTTTTGCATGGCACCTCCAATTTATCCCTTCTCAATTCTCTCTGACTTCTGTGCCCTGGCGGAGGGTAACGATCACATCAGGGTGCTCCACAAAGGTTAACACAGACAACAGCCTGGCAGCATTTGATGTGTAAGGAAACAGGACTACCATTTCCCTTGCATCTAAAAGGTCAACAAAACACAACCTAATTCCTTTCTTTTATACAAGCCCAAGGGCAGGGACATGACAGAAAAGATGGCAAGTTCATTGTTAGTTCTACAACACCACAGGAAAAGTTACAGACAAATTTCAGCACTGCAAGTGAAGTGAACAGAGCAGGGAGTAAAGGCTGCTAATGATTTGCACCTTTTCTTTGGTAATATCCTGCTTATTTTTTTCCCCAGTGAATAGAACAGTTTATGCAGAATGAAGACTTAGCCTGTAATTTAATTACCACAGGTTACTTTTTGGGTTGTATGATACACAAAGAGCTGATGTTAAATTCAAGCTGCTGCAATAAAATTCCCTTTCAATTAATGTAACTAAAAAATGTTGTTACTGTGATTAATAATTAGCAAATGGCAGGTGACAAACCAAACAGAATTTTAGCATCATTAACATTGCACAGACCTCTTATCCAACCCTGTTTTTCTAGAGACAAAGTTGTCTCCTTGTTCCCATCAACTTCCAGTGATCCAAAACCACTTGTTCTGTCCCAAATGGCTGCTACAATGAGGGTGTAACACAGTCGCTCTGTGGCTGCCAAATGATGCATTACAAATGCCTCATAGATCTACAGGAGACAGGACACTGTAAAGTTGTGAAAAAAGGCAGGAGCCATGAGAAGCAATGGAAAAATGAAGAGAAGTGGCATCTCCTCTCCTTTTGAGCAGTGGATCGGGGGCCTTCCACACCAAAAGCCATCATTCAACAGTGCACAGCCTCCCCATCTGTACTTCTAGGCTCTCTCCTGTAAACTCACCTTCTTAGCTGCACTTGTACTCAGGCTCTGAATGTCAGCTGGCAGATCTTTGGTGCTCAGCCTGATGATACCAATGGCAAAGTTCACCAGTTCCTCAGGTGGCAACACTTGGGTAACAACTCTGCACTGGCCCTACAATATTGGCCCTCTATACTCTTAAAAGCACTACAGTTTGAATTCATATTTCATAAATCATCAATTTTCCTACAGACTCCATCCTCACTGAGTAAAAAAGTGTTTACAACAGTATATAATGATAAGCATATAAAGCCATCATCAATCATTTATCAGTTACAATTACTATTTGCATCTGTTTATCTAATCACAGTCTGCAGTAACTGCTGCACTTAAGCAGTTCAAAACCACTTTAAAGATGGAAATGTTGACGATAACTACTACCTAATTAACTTCACATTTTGTAGCACTCTGCTAACTTATATTTATGTCCCTTTTAAGTTTTAATGTATATGAAATAAAGAGGAATTATTATTTACATGCACCCCCACTCACCTACACAGTCACATGTGCAGGTGACAAGTGGCAGACTAGTCTCATAAACTCTATTTAATGTGCAACTTCAGCTGTCTCAGACACTCAGACTCCCAGTACGTCTCTGCTGCTACTTTAAAAACACTGAATTTCACACGTAACTATATAAAAAAAAACAAAGACCCTTCTCTTTTTCCCCTCTCCCTCCTCACCTGTGCAAGAACATCTGCCAGAAAATTATTTCGTCTCTGCCCTGGATGTCAGAATTTATTCTCAGCCCTCCTTTCCCATTTCTGTTTTTCAAACCCATTAATTTGAAACTGGCAAACAGTGGGTCCTGAGCTAGTAACAGCTTAAAGATCAGATAACTTGCCATGTTCAGGAGCTACACAAGAGAGGACAAACAACAGTTTGTTCTGTAGTGACCACAATAACTTAATTTGCTGTCTTACATAAATAATGAACCCCTGAGAGTGGAAAAAGGGGTATTTCTGTGTTCTTTCGCTTTTTCTGTCTTTTTTTAAAAAAAATCCACTTTTCTGCATCAATATTAACATTTATCAGAAAATCACTAAAGATTTTTGGGATTTAATCCAACTCTCTCTGCACTGTCATTCCAAAAAGTGAACCATGCAAACACACAACCACTGCTTAACAGTTTTCTCTACAGCATGTGCTTAGGTAACAATATGGGAAGACCCACTGCCCTTCACCCCCACATTTACACTGACTCTTAACAGAGAGGACAGTTGACAAAGTGCCTTAGTATACTTACTTCATGTTCACACAACACGATCACAGATGGGCTTTTTCCTCTCTGGTGCCTTTCCTCCTTTTTCCACCTCTGCCTGCCTGTCAGACTGCTGTGGTGGGTCATGTGATTGCTAGGAAGGTTAGCTGCGGATGCAGCATTTCTAGAAATAGTTACATTTTAAAAAAGACAAAACATCCCCCAACAATACAGGCTTCTAAGAGAAAGTTAGGAGTGGCTAAAGCCTGGCCTGTGGATATTGCTGATTACGGCTGAAACAGATGAGTGCACAAACCATTCTTCCTCATCCTCCAGTTCTGCAGGCATCTGACAAAAACTTCTCATACACTCTCTAGCCATTAATGTCAACTGGACTGTTACAAAAAACCGAAAAAAACCCAATGAAACAACCCAAACAAAGACCCCCATATAATGTAAGAAGTGCAAGTTGCATAGCCTGCTCTGTAGATGGCACTGTATGTTAAACAATGATTTTCTTCTTTTTCCACAGTACCATTTCTGAAGATAATCCAGATGCAGTCTCTTACACTCACAGAATAGGCATTTATTTAAAATCAGGAATCATTCCATGGTAATAGCTTTCAACTGTAACTCCAGAAGTCACCTCCCATTTGCAATTAATTATATTTATCCCTGTAGTATATGACTGCCATGAAGGACAGAGGGCACTGTGCAGTCCCTGCCCCAAAGAGTTAACAAGATAACAGTAGGACAAGTGAGACAATATACTACTGAGAGATAATGATGTATTCCAGCCACACTGCTGGATCCCCAGCCTGCTGTGCTACCCACTGAGTCAGCAAGTGGTGCTGTGCCATGAAAACAATGTAAGTTTTTTGGATTGGTATTTTTTTTGTGTTTGTTTGTGGGTTTGTTGGTGTTTTTTTTAAAGACTGTCTTCATTATTTGTAACTTTTAAAGAATTTGTTGAAACTGGCATCAGAGCAGATAGAACACAAAATTGGCAGAGAAACTCAGGAAACATGGGTACAAAACCAAGACTGACAAACATCCAGGAAATCATTACTCTGGGAAGTTAGAGAATGGCATAAACTGGGAAGAGTGAATCTCACAATAGTCAGTAAAATTCTTTTGAGATATGTCAGCTGGGACACTAAAGTAATAATGGTATTAAAAGGAACACAAGCTAATTTATAAATTCACTGACAACAATGTTTCCCTGAGATATTTGGGACGTAAAATTAATTGCCAGCAGAACAGCTCTCAAAAATCCAAGACAAGTCTTAAATGGTCCAGAACTATGCTAACATAAACACAAGACTAACAAAAGGCAGCAACAAAAACAAAGCGGCACACACAAGCTCAGAATAACCAACCAATCTTCCTGTTGTACACTGCAAATGAGCAGTATAAATCTCTACAGAAGCTCACAACAGAGCTGTCTTTCAGGGTATTGCCAGCATTTGTTGATTTGCACTTGCCAAAGGAAGAGTTTACAGGTTTTTGGAATGTTAAAAGGTAAACATAACTACACTTCATATTTCAAAATACAAAAAAAAAAAANAAAAAAAAAAAAAAAAAAAAAAAAAAGAACAGTGCTGAACTGTTATAGCATAGAAAGATTTATGTTAATGTTAGTATTTCACACATTCTAGCCCATAATATGATGTAGAAAACATTCCCCATTCCCTAGCAAGGGCCTTGTATTGACTGCATACATAGTCCTAATGTGGACGGAAAATCTTGCTTTACATATGGCAGAGGGACACAAAAGTGTGGCATATTTGTCTCATGACATAAAAAAAAAAAAATTAAAAAAAAAATCTCATATCTGTTGTTGATTCACTCCATCCAGAGTGTTTTGCTCTCTTACAACTATGCAGACATGTACCATATTCTAATGCTTTTGACTATTTATGAAAAGTTTTTGATTGTTGAAAAATTCTGGTAGGTATCCAGAAACTCTTTTTTCCAAAATTCTCATATGAAAAATTCACTTGATACATGGACCTGACAGCTGTACTGGTAGGAAACCAATGCTGAATTACAGGTAAAGAAACCAGATGTGAGAAATATTTCAAAGTCATTTGCCTTACCATGTCTTCACACTTTGCCCAGGCATTCAACAGTAAAATCAGAAGGAATTAATGTAAATTACTACAGTCAAGCATCAATGCATAAAAAATGTGCAGAACTAGAAACAGGAGCTTTATAGCATTGGTGAGATAGAAGAGAGATTAGAATAGGTAAAAGGCCAGGCAGCTAACCCTGGAAATTGAGATTAAAGTCAGTACCACCTTATTTTACATACAGAAAAACCATTTCAGACATTTTTAAGGTTGTAACTCCCACTTCAGAGTCTGACTTGCAGTAAGTGCTTCTGCATGTGTTTAACTTTCCCACTGAATAATCCCTTTATATTCAATAGAACTAGTAACATGTATAAAAATGCATGAATGCCTAAATCTTCTGATGAATTGGGGGCTTAAGTAACCCTAGTAAGGAAAGGACAGAGGCACCTCCAGATGAACTTATTAATATTAAAGTCAGTGTGCAATTCTCCCATTAATCCCACAATCTTGGTATTAAGCTCTAATATTTTCATAAAACATGAATTCTTCAACATACCATGGATATACAGCCTACAGAACTGTGTTTACAAGGTGTGTTTACAAGGGTTTTACAATGATTACTTGGGGATAAATTTGGAAAACATACTTTATTTGTGCTCATCAAAATTATTCATAAATTTGGCAGGGCAACTGAAGCTCATCTTGTTAAAACCTCTTAAATCATATAATGAATTGTTTCCATGCCAGACACACTTGACCCAGCTTACATGTGATTTAGATCACATTTTTAAAATTAAAGCTATTCTATTACGGAACAAAAGGATGAAATAGATAGGAAGAAAGCAAGGAATAATTAATTATTCTTCGAGTGGAAAAGATGGTTGGCTAAAGTTAGTGGGCTGAAAACTAAAATCTGAAATGTGAAATAAATGGAGAACTAACTGTGCCTCAGTTTCAACTGACTAGACCCAACAGAATATCTACTATATCACATAATTAATATTAAACAATGACTGGAAATTTAACACCTGTTAAAAACAAGAATGTTAATGTTCAAGCTATCATCATCCAGTATCAAAACGCACAAAAGAAATAACCTGATGAATGCTGATTCATTCATGCTACAGCTTTAATTCTACACTGAACTTTTAAAAGATTAATCCAGATTCATGATATCAACGCTTTCTATACTTGTGCTTTTCTTTTTTTTTTACTGTATCAATCCTTCATAAGATGAAAAAAAAATTCCCTTGATTATTTCTCTTTGTAATTTGCTTTTTTCCTGGTTTGTTTTCATAAGCAAAACAAACTCTATCTATCTCTCCAACTCTGCCATAAATCAAGAAGCAAGCTCCTGATGAGTGTTCACGCAGCTGATTAGAAAATTGTCTTATAAACAGCATCATTAAGTGGCCTGCCAATCAGCAGTGATACAGTGGTATTGCTGGTGCCTGGGTAAATGATAGTTATGCCCTACGCTTGGGAAACCTAAACGTACAATTCTGAGATTTCTTATTGGCAATTAGATTATAAATCCTGTGCTATAATGCTTAACAGCATGAGAATGTATTTATCACATACTGTATCCATGGAATACAGCAAGGAAACAAAAATCTAATTGGAGCAGAGTTTCTTAAGATGCTGTTATAAAGGATTCTCCAAAATTGAACTGAAAGCTCATAAAAGAGGAACCTTTTTTCAGGTTTTTCAGGAGTGATGCCATAGGAAAACTATACAGATTGTAAGATCTCTTGACATTCATTTCACCTCCATTTACTTGGATTTACTGTTTGGTTTATGACATGTATTACCACTTGCCTAAAATATACTAAAAATATTTGGAATTGTTTGAAAGATTTTATTTTTTTTCTTATTAAATACAAGGAAAAAGCTTCAAAATGTAAATAACAGGAAACTCTGCTGCCACATGCTGACCTGAACTTCTACTGATACAATGGGACATGCTACATACACTTTACCTGTTAATAGTATATGAACGCATATTCAGTTGGAAATAATACGCATGGAAGACAATTCTTCAAAAGGCTTAGGCTGCAAAATCATGGACTTGAGAGCAAGGGGATGCCAGAATTAATGTTTGCCTGTGAAATTTTAATGCAGGTTCTTTAGCTTTCATCCTTTAATTACACAGTCCCATTAACCAAGCAGGCCAGACTCATTTTGGCAAAAAGTATTCTCTTAACGGACACCCTTTGAGCCCTGATTCATCACAGTGCTTTATGCCTTATTTACTGTATAAACTGCATTGAATGCCTGCATGCTGAATTCCTCAAGGGTTTGTGTGTTGCTCATTATGACAGAATTGATAATACCATTGCACATGTGAAACTGTTCAAGAGCAATGACACAGATATTAACATCTTATGTAGCATCCTAAAGATGATACTACAGCTTTCATTTTGGAGTATCCTGTGCTTTACAAAACCAAGGCAGAGCTCTCAGGAATGTTAGGGTGCTGAAAACTCAGCTCGAGTGCTAAGAGAAATGAATAGCTAACTTGCAAGTAGATAAAGTGCCTGCATAGAGTAAACACTCCAGACAATCAACTTCCTGAACCACAAAAAAATCAGCAGTGCTTCATCTTATTCCTCCCAGGTATCTCTGTTTGTGCAGTGGGAAAGGCTGAGGCTGTACACATCTGCACCATCAACTGTGGCTGCAGATTCATTCCTAGAGAATACACCTGGGACACTGAGTAATGCTGGTGTCTCAAATCTATAAGTACCATTACATCCAAACATTAATTAATTTTATTTGTTTCTGGTTTTCTTTAGTTTCAGTCTTGAATTGATATCCATAAGTGCAAGTTGTTTTAAAATCAAATGTCTAATGCCATCTTTTGCTCTTGGATCAATACCTAGGCAGATCCTAGGGACAGGCCTGCATCACTTGAACTTACCAGTTTACGGACAGTAGAAGCAGGTTATAATGCCTGGACAGCAATGGAAAATGAGAGAGATCACTAACAGCAGAGAAACAACAAGACTGAGAAATTTTGGTCTCGATTCAAAAAGGAAGATGTCAACAGTCTACTTAAAGCACCTCTATTCTCATTCTCTCAGCCTCTGTATTTGTATCTTCCCCCAGTTTGATGTTATCTGCTTTTTCTCCAAAACATGTTCCTAATCCCAAATGCAATCTCACATTGCAATTTTGCCACTTTCTCTTTTTATTTCCCCGTGACTTGGCTTGACTCTGTCCAGCCACATGAATTTACTGCCCAAAAGAAGTCACAGCTGCTCCTACGGCAATACATAGAACCATCTATCAGAACTTTGTATTTCCCAACTCACCTGAAAACAAGCTTTGCTTAGTGACGTGTAATTGCATACGCATGTCTAAAATTAACAGTTCCAGAGCACGCTCACTACAGTCAGTTATTAACGGCTTATTAATTACACATCAGGATGCCATAAACAGCTTACGGCCAAAACGGAAGTTTTTACAACATACCACAAAAGTCAGTGATGACATCCACCAGACTTTCATCCTCTATGGAACTTAATATAACAGCAGGAAAAAACCCCACCTTTTCCAAAAACATCTAGAGACAAAAACTGGGAGAGAGCAGCACCCCCTCAGATACCACATGCAAAATGTTTACAAAGGGAAGAGTGAATGAAGAATTGAGACACTGTAGAGCCAGGACTCTTTGCCAATAAGATACAGGAATAGATCACTGCAGAGAACATAATTTCCTTCAGTGTCATATTTTTGGGAAGAAGAGATCAATCACATACACCAGTATGTACTAAAAATATAAACAAAACTAAAAGGTCCACAAACAAAATGCAAAGGAGGAGTCAATGCTTAGTGGCAATGCTTAGTGGCAATGCCTACAGCTGGAGTTAACCCCTCAAAAATCTAAATAGCACACATTCATTAACTGAGTCATCACAGACAAACACATATCATTTTTTAATTCTGTGAGACTCTAGCCAGATGTGATTGATTTGTCCTCCTACTGGTCCTTGCCCTTTTGTGGTTCTGTAGAGACACTGGGAACTGGCAATAACTCACCACATGCCTCAGAGAGCTTCCTTGTTTTTGGAACTCTCCAGGCAGTGTGACATTTACATTTATTATGGCTGGTTCTGGGCATTTAAGGATGAAAACAATTAAAGTATATTTGCAAGGGATATGATGAACGAGCATTTGTACTCTGGCCAATTTTTCACTGACTTTCATTGAAGTACACCACTGTGTTTCAGCTTTAACTCTGCTGTTGTCTAAACAAGATGATTTTCCAGTATCCACGTGGGCAGACTGACTGATGAGAAAGCCTTTAGGGTTAAAAGTTGTCAGTATAAATTATGAGGTCTTGGACAAATTCAGCCCCCACACTCACCAGTGAAAAACTTCAGAGTCAGTGCTGAAATCCATAGAGTTAATTTGGACCCCCATCAATCTAAATGCTATCTCTCTGGCTCTCTGCAGTTCTCCCTCTTGCTCGGAAAGGTGTTTTGACTTTACAGTGGACATCCTTCAGTAGCAGCAAGTTGCTTTTGATTTTCATGTGACTTTTTGTGCTCTCCCCAGTCTAGGGCCACCAGAGTGATGAGGATTACTTGCACCAATGCTGGGCTGAAGCAGAGCACCTATTTCTTCATACCTCTGGGTTATATTTCCATTAGCAGAAGCAGGGACTGAAGTAACGTAGGGGATGCAAGGGGAAGAACAGCATTTTGCTCTCTTGACAACCCTCTCCCCTCCACATTAATAATGGAATTAGTTTCCACAGTTGCAATGTGCCACAACAATGTAGCTGCACACACATAAGCATTCTGGTCGGGGGAGGTGAAGTGAGCTAACTGGGGGCACGGAGATTGGATACGGTCTGGGCTGCAGTGATCACACACAGCTGGAGTTTGCAGTCCTGAGATTTATGGATCAGGTAAGGAGTAAAGTTAGGCCCCTGAAAATTAAGGAAGCAAAATTCCAGCTCTTCAGAGAGATAGTCAGTGGGATCCCCTGTGAGACTGCCCTCAGGGACAAGGGAGCAGAGCAGAGCTGGCAGATCTTTAAGGAAGTCGTCCCTAGAGCACAAGAGCTGATAATCCCCAGGAGCAAGAAATCATTCAAGGGAGGCAAGATACTGGCATGGCTGAGTAGGGAACTATGGTCAAATAAAGGGGAAGAAGCAAATGTGCAGGCAGTGGATATAAGGACAGGAAACTTGGGAAGAGTACAGAGGTGAAATACAGCTGAGGAAGGCCAAGGTGAAGCTGAACCTGGCAAGGGATGCCAAGAATAACAGGAAGGGCTTCCACAGGTACATAAAGCAGAAAAGGAAGGTCAAAGAAGGTGCACCCACCCCTAATAAACACTGGTGGATGACTGGTAACAATGGATGAGGAGAAGGCTGAGGTACTCAACACCTCTTTTGCATCAGTCTTCAGTGTCAACCTCTCTTCCCACACCTCTCAAGTGGATTGACAGAAGGATGGGACTAGGGGAGCAAAGTGCTTCCCACTGTAAGTAGAGATCCCATCTGAGGAACCTGAATGTACATAAGTCTATGGGACCTGATGAGATAGATCCCAGAATCCTGAGAGAACTGGCTGATGTAGTTGCCAAGCTGCTCTCCATGATATTTGAAAAGTCCTGGTAGTCAGGTGAAGTCCCAGGTGACTGGAAAAAGAGAAACATTGTACTCCTCTTCAAGAATGTAGAAAGTAGGATCCTGGGCATTTCCAACCTGTCAATCTCACCCCTGTTCCTGGGAAGATCATGGAACAGACCCTCCTAGAAGCCATGCTGAGGCATGTGGAGGACATGGAGGTAATTTGAGACAGCAAGGCTTCTCCAAGGCCAAGTCCTGCCTGACCAACCCAGTGGCCTTCTATGATGGGGTGATTCCATCAGTGGACAAAGCTCCCCAGGGAAGTGGTCATGGCTAGAGATGTCATTTATCTGGACTTCTGTAAAAGTCTTGGACATAGTTGCCCTCAACATCCTTCTCTCCAAACTGAAGAGAGATGGATCTGATGGGTAGACTGTTAGGTGGATAAGGACTTGGTTGCACAGTCACATCCAGAGGGTGGTGGTCAATGACTCAGAGTCCCAATGGACATCAGTGACAAGTGGTGTCACCCAGGAGTCCATATTGGAACCTGTGCTTTTTAATGCCTTCGTTAATGATGTAGATGAAGGGACTGAGTGCATCCTCATCAAATTTACAGATGATACCAAGCCGAGTGGTGAACAAGCTCAACCAAGCTGAACAATGGGATGCCATCCAGAGGGACCTAATTGCAGCCTTGCAGTAGAAGCCTACAAGAAAGATAGAGAGAGACTTTTTCCAGGGTCATGCAGTTCAAGAATTACTTGGACAACACTCTCAGGCACACAGTGTGATTCTTTGGGTTGTCCTGTGCAGGGCCAGAAGTTGGATTCGATGATCCTGATGGGTCCATTCCAACTCAGGACATTCTATTATTATTCTAAATGTCTTCAGTTTACTTCAGGGTGGTATTACTGAGGTTTTGGAGAGTCATCTACTCTGTGTACAGCTGTGCTGGAGTCTCTCTGAGATTTTTTTATTCTACTCCTTCCTGGCAGTTATTGCATATCAAAGGCCATAAGGATGAAGAATAAATTAGTTGGCAAGATTATTTTCTAAAGTAATTTCACAGAAGAAGGACCATTTCCTAAAAAAGCCTACCATTACCCTCTATTACTGCTGCATGGAAGGATCATATACACATTCTCTATATCCCATTAAAGATGGTCTTCCAGCTGAGCTAAACTTACCACTGGAAGTGGTTTGAGCTAGTTCAGAACTAAAGCACTCACATGAATCTTTCCATAAGCGGAGTCCCACAGTAGTAATGTTGCCCCAACAGTGTGATCTGGAAAAGCATATCTGTTTATCACCTTAAAGCAGCCTTTCCAAACTGAATGCCAGGGACCCTGCTACCTTGCTACAGAGGAGCTGGATCTGAATCTCTCTTCCACTGATTCCAAACATTCATTGAAATATGTGGAAATGAACTGAATGTGTGACCATTTCAAGCATCTTCAAAAAGTCTGAGTTTTCAAGCTGCTGTTCAGCAAAAAATACAAGTAAAGGTTTAGAGGCCCAGCACAACTGAGCTCTGTGTTCATCAGTCCTTTAATGTGCACCAAATGCTCTTTGTGGTTCAAACCCATTTCATGCAATGCTAAGCAATGCCCTCATTGTTGCTTTTGCTGACTTGCAGTGAGCCAGTGGGATGCCAGGCTGCCACCATCAGAACAGCTGCTTCACTGGAATAGTATTTCAGCAGGCCATGCCTTGTAATAAATGATGTGACCCTGGAAGGCCGACAGCAGCACTCCTGCAGGCAAACAGCTTGCCAAAGGTCAAAGCCACCCAATGTTTTGGGATCAGCAACACCATTTCTGTCCACTCCACCCCTACCCAGAGTCCTAGAGCTGCAATGGATAAGTGAAAAAACACATCACTGATAATTTATCTTCTGCCAGTAAAGAATGAGAGAAGGGAGGGAAGGAGAGGAAAGCAGAGTAGAGTGGGAATCCAGTTGTGAAGCTATTTACTCTGCCACTGAAAACAAAGCTATTCCCAGAAGTGCCACTTAGTTTGCCTCAGTCAGAGTGAAACTGGGATAGCAAAATGTGTGATATAAACTATTTCAGTTATGAAACAGCTTAGAGAGTGCTTATACAAACAGCCTCACTAGCCCAGTGATACCTGTCTATTTTAATTTACAACCTTTCCCAGAACAGTCCCTCACCCTCTTTTTTTTTTAAGGAGTTACTAATTTTCTTTCATCTTTTAGACTATGAATTCCCCTAAAACACAAACCACAACTGCTTTTGTAAACTTTTTGTTCCATTCACAATGCAACGTCAATAAAGCCCCAGTGAAGTAAAACAGTGCAAACATTTCAATTTTACTAACAATGTAAACAGCAGCAAAAAGATTTGGGATCCCGTTCATCTACCTGTGATGTTAGTAGTCAGTGGATGCTCTGCTGCTACAGTTAGAGAAAGGTCTTGCTCCCGTTGTTACAGCTATTGTCTTTTGAAGTGAAATGACAGTGGCACTCTTCTGAATGGCAGCATTTTACAGCAATTTAACTTCCTGCCTAAAGATGGCAAATTGGCATGAAAATTATCTGGAAAGCACAATCCCATACACACAGAATTTTTATTTATATACACACACACACACATACACATATATGCTGGCATTTCCAGTACAGCCATGACTTACAGCATATCAAAGGCCATAGGGATAAAGAATAAATTAGTTGGCAAGATTATTTTCTAAAGTAATTTCACAGAAGAAGGACCATTTCCTAAAAAAGCCTACATTACCCTCCAACCTCTTCTTCGGCGAGCAGTGCAGCTGATTTCTACCTTCATTCTTATTTACCTTCCATGAAAGCACCACTGAGGACCTAATGAAGAATGCTGGGTAATTCTGTCATTATTGGATTTTTTGTTATTTATTTATTAGACATGAGAGCTGTTATCAGCAAGCAGCCAGGTGAGTCAAATCAGATAAAGCATTATCTGATTCCTGTACTATAAATCAGATTTTAATAGAGAAAAGATCTGTATTCCTTTGGGAATGGAAAGAATATGTTTATAATGTGTTCTGAGTATGTGCTACACAATAGTAAGTATGGATAAAAATATTTTCTCTAATCAATTTTCCACTTTCTTCTCCAAGTTCTTTCACCCATAAGATGAGAACTAAAATAAATGAAAATTCTGTTTGTGACAAGTGCTAGCAAATAACTAAGATAAGCATGCATAAAAGCATGCATACATGCTGCATTCCAAACAGACATACAAAAATACTGAATCCTGTAATATTAAAAGACATCATTGTTTCTCTGCTAGCAGAATGACTTACAGATTTCAGGTTTATCTAATTCAACCATTGAAACGAGACCTTTGGTAGCCTACTCTTAATTTCAATACAGCTTCTGTCCTAGGTATTTATCCTTGTCTTTTTCTATTCAGAACCTATAAAGTACCATGACAGCACCTGTAGACTGGACACAGATAATGTTTTACTACCTCTTGAAGGTTTTATAAATTTTAATTGGCAGAGTAATCTCAGATATGCTCAGACAGAAATTGGTGTTAAACATTAAAAACCTTGATGCAAAGCCAGCTCTTTCTTGTACTGCAGTGTTATTTAAATTTTGATTTGCTGGAAATTACTGTTTGCAAAAATGAGGGCTCCCTACCATCTAATAGATCACTGTTTGAACTAAAATTCTGAAATTAGTTTACTGCCCAGATACCTAAATATTCTGAGGGCTCAAAAATTACTTTTTCAAACCCAACTTGTTAGGTCCCATCCAGTTAATTCCATAACAAACTGGAGGAATAGGCCTTTCATGTCATGTTTGGCTTAAAAATTCCATTTCTTTTATGATTTACACATAAAATAATTTATAGCCACAAAAAAATATTCACTGAGGTTTACAAAGGTGTGCGCTCAGATTGCTGTTAACAAATGAACAGGTAAAACTCTGCCACTGCCACCCATCAGCAGCAAGGCTGACATCCATATCACACTTCAGTATCTATTTTCATTATTCGATTTCTTCCCACTTGAGCCTTTGCTTCTCCATCCCAATTTACAGGATGATTAATATTTTCTAAAGTAACTGCGGAACTACAGACAGCATAAAAGTGCATTAGCACAATGGAAGTTAATATAAAACTTAAGCTATCAGAATGTAGGCCCTATTTATTAGGGCAAAAATCCAACCAAGTCACAACTAACCACATGCTGTATTGGAGCTATTGGCTTCCCTTCTGGGGAATGTAATTGCACTTTAATTTTTTAATTAGTGTCTGAACAATAACCTTATATAAAGGTTATTCTGCATTTGGATGAGTGAAAAGGCTAGCTCTGGTCACTTGGGCAAGAGAGCAGTTTCAGGTTGTAATGACCTTGATGTCTCAGACAGATTGAACCTCTTCAAGGAAGACCAGAACCTATTTAGGTTTTGCAGATATACCTGTGATTAACATGGAGAAATAAATGAAAGAACTACAACCTGGGAGAAACATGAATACTGAGACTGAAAACATAGCCTGTAACAGGATGCAGTACACATCACTAAGGAAAACACTGTAAAGGTCTGGTCCCTTTCCCCCTGGAAAATGACAGCAACAAGGGCAGGGAGAAGCAGAGATGATGGTGTCATGTTCCAGTGAAACAAGTGGGAAACAGTCACATAAATACTTTTTTTTGTCCCCCAGGAAAAGAAAAAAAAAAGATGAAATTAAGCTTAATAAAAATCCCTGTAGGTCCATATCTAGTTATGATCAACATTTAAGAAACTCTATCTTAACCCAACCCTACAGAGAAAAAAATATTTGTTGCTACTGCATCTCCCCTCTTCAGCCTACTCCAGCTAGCACAGCCAACTCACAATCGCTTTCTCTTTAGCTTAAGCAGATAAGCCAATTGTAATTTAGTAGTAACAAAGTAACAAAGCCATGTCATTTGTGGGAGCAGACAGACCATCTTTAAAACCAACTTCCTAATGAGCACCTTGTAAACCTGACAAAATTTATGGCATTAAACTGAAGAAAATTCTGCTGTATCTGAAAAATGGCTTTTTCAACTAATAATTAAAAGCAGAGGAAAGGGCTGCAACCTCATTGCATCTACCACATTCTGATCCACACAGCAGCCTTTTGCAATATGGCATGGGATTCAGAGATGCTTCCTTCATTAACATGAGGCTGGTTTGAGCTTCTTGCACCTCATTCTGAAGGGCAGAACATCTGAGAAATCAGTACCTCAGTCCCCCTGGCAGAGAAACTGCTGGACAACAGGAGATGAGCAGATGAAAATTCAGGATCTTATTTGTCAACTGTATTTATAAGTACAAATGAAAATATCTGACTCTTTTTCAAATTAAGGGAGTATCTCTTGCACAATACATTCAGCTCTTCCAATCCAGTTTACAAGGACAGAAACATTGCTAGCCAGACAGCTCTTCATGTGGCAATTCTCCCACAATCCAAAACTAATGCCATATTTATACCTTTTATCATTAATAGCTACTAATGCATACTACCACCTTAACTGCACCTGAACAAGCTCTCAGTGGAACCAGCAGATATTCTGCTGGCTGGCACAGTGGGTCAGTCTCAGATTAATTCTTCACCAGTGGAGGCACTGCACTGCAAGCAGTGAGAACAGCATGCCCTTTCTGCATGGAATGGCTCTGAAGTCTGTATATGTCCCTCAGACTAGGACTAGAGCCTCTCAACTACTGCTTTGCTCCCCTTAAGTTTTAATGAATCTTCACTGAAAATATCCCATTACTTTCCTGTGCAAATACATCCCAAATGACTCAGTGTGGGAGGAAGAGGCATGAGAATGAAGGTTGTTTCAATTTTTGCTGGTCATGAAACCTACTTTCTCTACAGATAAATGTCCCTGGTTCTAGATCAAATTCACTCTTTTCCACTTTAAAGTAAGAAAAAGGATCTATTCATTCAGGGTTGAGAAACAGACAATATACATGAAGCAGTTCAGGTGAAGTGAGGCAGTTTTAATAATCTGTATCACATTGTTATTTGTCTGTTGTAACTTTATGGCTTATAAGCAGGAGTTTAGACACTCATGGCTTCTTCTCCCTGGAGGGCAATGTATCAAGATGGTAATGTATCATGACCTCAACAAATGTTCTGTTTGAAGAGCACAATGACTCCCAAATGGAAAATGTGTTTCTGCCTGTGATATCTCAGGTTTAAACATAATTCTCTCTCTTTTTTGTAAAAACTCCTTCATTTCCAGGAAAAAAATGGCCTGGCAGGGATTCAGTGTCATGCTTCACCTTCAAATCTGTAGGGCCCCTCATCACCCGTGAAGCTGCTCTAAATGTAGGGTCAGGACCACATCAAACCCACCGTCCCAGAGGCGTCTCACTTACTGAGGTTCCACCTGAGGCCTGTTGTGGTCACACTCTCGCAGGGGTTCCCGATGGGGATGAGGCCACACCAGGAGCCCTCCAGTCCTGTGTCCACACGCAGCTTGTGCTTGCCCTGCAAGACAGAAGTGTTTGTGGAGTCAGTGCTCGCCACACACCCACATGGCATTTGATCACAGACCTTGCAAATAAAAGAGAAGGCACTTGGAGACAGGTCCAGAATGTCCCCCAGGGGCTCAGGAATATTTGGTTGCAGCAGGAAGTCAGGCCATTGATGTTTACAAAGGGAGGAGAGATGTGTGCTCAGGTTCCAGACCTTAGGGCTTTCAAAAGTTTGTTTCTAGGCTTTTCTAAGCAGAATCTAGCTTTGCTCATTCTTCCCTGGCATTATTTGAATAGGCTCTTCTGTCAAATCTTGGCTCTTTATTCCTGTGAAATGAAGGCATCCTGATCCATTCACTCATCTTTTCCTCATCTAAACAGCTGTGTTTCACTTCCTAAACAGTGCCAGTTGAAGTCCAACTGAAGTGCCTCAATTATTTTGACAACATCTGTAAAATTTCTTGTACTTCTCCAGGCATGTACTCTTCCCAGAAGGAGGAATACATGCAGAAACTTAACTAGGTGCTAGAGAAATTAACCTAAATGTTTAGCGTAACATGCTTATACTAAGTAATGACCTAAAAAACTGAAATTGAAATTTTCTTTTACATCCAAGATAAATTTATCTAGTAACTAACAAGTTCATGGGATGCAACAGCTATTAATGATGATGTATTTGTGATAAATCTCATAATTAGCACTTACAGACCCTGTGTGAACATCATATGAACAGTTACAAGGAAGAGTAGATAGTGCAAACCTTTAACAGAATTTTTAAAAAGTGCTGAGTGTTACAATTCTGGCACAATCTGTGTTCTAAGAAACTAAGAAAGTGTTCATGGAAACTAGCAACAAGAAAGCAGCAAATGCAAAGTAGTGGCAAGTTCAGTGGAGAAATCATCCTCTGGTCTCTTCTACACAGATAATTTATTCCTTCAAATAAGCCTGGGCTTCACGTGGGAGAAGCTGAAGATTCTTTGAAATAGAGGATTATTTTGCATTTTATTTTATTCTCTTGTGGGTGCAGGCAAGCAAAACTCTTGCCCATGTCTTTTACACACAAATTCTTCATCACTATAAATAGCATCAGATATGCCTATTTATAAATATACCAACATCAAAGGACTCTGAAACCCTGTGACTATTTAGTGAATACTTTGTTAAGCAAGAAACCAAGATTTTTTACCAAAAGAAATAAAGAACAGTTGAACCATAAAATTCAAGTAAATGTCCCAAGCAGCAAAACACTGTCTCACAAATTTTCTTAGGAGAATGCATTTAAGCTTTTTTCCCCCCACCCTGTCCAGTTGTATGCTCATTTCACACGCTCTTGCAAACACGAAGTCACTAGTTAGAAAGTCAAAACTGTAGGTGAAATATCTTATTGCCGAGACATTGATGTCTGAGGCATTCAACAGCTTCTCCTGTTAATGCCAAATGCATTATGAAGAAACAACTTCAATACATGTCATGCTCTCAGTTAACAAATGAACCTTGGAAAAGCTGTCAATTAGGGAGTATCAGATTGCATAGCTTAAGCCTATTTGATTGTTTGCAGAGCAACAAGAAAACCAATCCAATATTATCTGTCCTCTCAGGGTGTCCAGCTTCACGTGGTGATGAGCCATGTATATCTGTAGTGGTTGTGAATGCCTGCCTGCCACATTCAGAGGTGCAACAAACTCGGGCTTGATAAGCTTTTAGCTATGCAATATGCCATGCCACTTCTCTGTCACAGCATGGAGGGAGGAGGAAAGGAAGAGGAGAGCTACAAGTACAGCTCCCTCATTATGCGATTACAGATACTGTCAATAATGAAGCTGATGATGAAGGAGAGATGAAGGGGTGTGGGACTGTCTGATCCCAATTAATGTATGTATTGCTGCTCAGAGCTACTGGAGGAGAGGAGCAAACTCACCATATTAATCAATTAGTAAAGGTATGTGAAAAGCAGACAAGAAGTAGCTGGCCCCACAGAGAACCTGATTAAGTTCCATATTATCAAAGTCTGAGTCTAACTACTATCAGGTTTGCATTTCCTATTTTATGACATTCTGGCCCAGCTTGCAGATAGGGAATCAATTCAGTAGAAATTTATGCAAAAAGCTGTCTTCCTGTGCTGATGAAATAAATCTTTAAAACAAAAGATGCCAATACCAGAGGCTCACCAATATCTAGGATTTTATCAGGAGTCTTTCAATGTCTGATACTTCCCTAAAATCCCAGTTCACACATTCCAGTGATTACATGAGAACAGTGACTTTCTTCCCTAAAAGGACGTTTTCTATCGCTCAGTTGTTAAGAGAAATTTCAAATTGGGAGCCCAAAGGGATAAACCCAAGGCAGCAGGTGAACAGGAATATTGAAATGCAAATTTTTTTTTTTTGAAAAAAACCCCCTCAACTCTCAGACCCAACTGATGTTTAGGGATTGGTTCAATAAAATAACAGAAGTCAGTTTTTAAGGCTTCCTTTAAATAAATCAATAAGGGATCTTAATATTACTGGGGATAGTGGGAGCAGAAAAGGGAAATGAATGTTGGGAAAAACTCAAACAAATTACAAACAACCCACTCATTTTTGCCAAAAAAGGTTAACCAACCAATGCGTTTGTACAGTATAGCTCTAAATTCAAAGCACTGTGAACCTGCCATGAGGGAAATTCAGTTCCCAAGCTTATCTCAAATTTTCTGACTACAGATCTCTCAACAAAGCAAGACGGAACTGATATTTGCAGGAGGAAGGGAGGATCAGAGCTTGTAATTTGCAAAACACAAGTAATAATTTGTTCTATTTAAGTTTGTGTGATTAAAGGAACAATTATATACTGTCACTTAAAATATCAAACTGTTATCAGTTTCTGCAGAACTCAAATTTCCAAAACTGGGTTTAAAAAGAAAATGGAACTTTGACTAAATAAATCCCTCCTTATATTTTTTTGCCTCTGTAGGAGGTAACCGAAATATTTTCACATTTAACTTAAGAATCAAATATTACCATGTTTGAATGTTCCTGGTGATGAAAGAATGGCAAATAATATAGCTGCATTGATTTTTATCTTATTAAGTCAGTTTTGAAAAACATTGATCAATCTTCAGCATTGATTTTTTTTCCTTCATTTTGTCTTTCATGCTGGGAAATAAGATCAATTTCTGAGTTCAGCAATAAGAAGAAAATGTCAGAAGATATTTTTAAAAATGCTTTATGCACATAGGTTAAACTTTTCCTTTTGATTCTAATGTCTTGTGTTATAAGAAAGCATTTAAGAAATAGTGGTTAAATATACCCCCACCCCAACACTCTTTTTGCTGAGGAAAGATCTAAAGACATAGCTGTGATTTGCTACATCTAACTGAAATGAATAGAAATCTGACTGCCAGGAACTCACATACCTAACCCCATTCAAGGTTGTGAGACACTAAAATCCTTAGTCAAAAATCTGCAAGCTGAAAGCACACAAACAGCATCAAGACAAAAATTATAGCTTCTCTGCGTGCATGGATATCCCAGTCCAGAGAAAATTACTTCTCCAAGTGTTTTTCAGACCATCGTGAATAGATGTGCTGCAATAAATGTACACTCTAAAATAGGTATCAAGCAACAAAATGTTATGAAAGAGAGACAGAATGGGGACTAATCCTCCCCAGTAATGCATTCTGAAGGAATCTGAAGGAAGGAAACCTGGAACTTGTCAGGCTGAAACTGAACACTGTGGAGAGGCATAAAGTCAGTGAACAAGATGCTGGGGAAGAATGAAGAATTAAGATTAAGCTTTGAAAAACAAATTAAGAAAGATATAGTAAACAGATCTTGGAAACTGCTGAAAAACTAAGACATGTGAAAGGTAAGAGGGAAGGAAAAGGAATGAGTTAACAGATTAGAGGCCAAAGCAAACTTATGCTGATTTTTAGGCTGCCCTGATAATTTGTCCAATATAAAGAAATCAACGGAATAATATAATTACTAGAAATCACTGATTTTCTAAAAGGTATACTTTCACCCATGGTTGCTGTGAGAGCTAGGACTACAGAGAAACAGGATTTCTTGAGATCTGACCAACTGCTCTATGATACCTCCTCCACTAGCTAGATCTTGTTTTCTATGATCTTCTGATAAAACATCTTTTTTTATATCAGCTTTATTTCTATGATTACGCTATAGATGGCAGCACACACTTGAAAGCAACAACAGCAGCAAAAAACTAAGCACAGATGTCATAGTGTTACCCAGGGAAAAGGCAAAAACCACAATCTGTTTTAGTACATAAACACCTGGGAGCAGAAAATGGTATACAGGGAATGGGTGGAAATCAACACAATCACCAAAGACTGCAGCAGAAGGGAGGAAGAGAAAAGGAACAAGGATGAAACAAAGATGAGAACATTTACGTTTAAAATCAAATATCATGACTGGCAGTGAAGTAAAAACAAAGTTCCAGAAATATTTCTACTAATCATTACCTGTGTAAGAGCTTGACTTAACGATAATAAAAGCTTTTACACTGAGATTTTGAGCAAGATAAATACAGCCAATTGTTATAAAAGATGTACTTAAGAAGAGCCATTTTGTTATAACCTTAAAATATCATCAATTGTCTCTTCACACAAATACACACAGTGCCAAGTTGCTATTATGTGAATGCTATTCAGAGAACATTTTCTGAGCCAACCAGGCTTGTTGTTGCTGTTGAAAATAAAAGTATCCACAGTTCCAGCAAAAACTTGGAAGCCTATAAGCTCTCGTATGTCATATCAATGACTGCTTAAACACATAGAGAAAACCAGCAAATTTATTATGCTTCAAAATAATACTGAAAACTGTTGGACCTAATCCTGCCAATCCCTACTATCAAAGTTTGTATTGTTCCTGTACTGAAATGGATAGACTTTAGTGTATCAGTTATTTGCAAGATAGAGCCCTACCAAGGCCACCCTTCATGAGGAGCACTTAATAAAAAAAATGACTTTATAGTCATATAGAATAAAATCCCAGACAGGAAAGACAGATTATGTTTTAATCATTATTAGACCCAATTAATGAACACATCTGTTTTAAACCAATTTATGATAAGGGTACAGAAGGAAATCCTTGTGGAAGTGAGTGCCAGTAAACTGGAAAGAGTTACTATACCCTGAGGTTATACATTTAATATGTATATCTATGTACAAATTGTCTACAGAGAGCAAATGATTCCAGAATTTCACACATTCACACATGAACATCTACTATAGCCCTAGCAAAAACTGTCCTTAGAGTACACTTCTCACGTAATAGCAAGGACATGTTTTACTGAGCACAGGGCGTCAATTCCTTGTTTGCCAACACTTGTTGCAGCATCTGCCTGTGAAACAACGCTCCATCTTCTGCAGTCCAGTCTACACAGGGTGCACCAATCACAGGTGCAAAACATGTGAAAGTATACCCTCCTCAGAATATTGCAAGCAGCTAAAACCGTCAGCATCATCTGTGCTAACGTGCACACAAAAAAGGATGACAATATTTTATCAAGCTAAAAAGATATGTGGGAATACAAAAGCTATTTTAAAAGGGAGTTTCATCTGTTTAATTTCTTTTGACAGACATATCTTAAAGACTGACAAATGTCATAAATACTAATTCTTGTTCTACTCTGAACATCACCAAAATGAGAAACTCATTCTGTTGAAACTTCTCACTTGCAAATGAGATTCCACAGAGATTTCTCTGGTTTTCCACAATGCAGGGCAAAATATATCACAAATACAGAGTGAAACTAAAATAATCAAGAACTCACTGTTCTTTTCCTAAATTCAAGCAAGCCTTAGACAGGCCCAGTGTGACATTTTATCCTTGAGCTTGTGCATTTGATGCCCTGTCCTCAGCAGGCTCATCATTATGGGTTTAATTAGCATTTTTAGTGTTGCCTTAAAAAAATCAGAACCATTTTCTTTATATCCATTTACGAGACTACAGAGTATAATAGATTGCAGATAAGAGTGAAAAGTAGACAAGCTGCTGAAGATTTCATATTGCCTGTATAATTATTATGCAATGTTGCAGTTAAACTGTCAGCCTAAAGGGGCCTTTACTAAGGGCACTAATACTCTGCAATTCCTAAGTGATAAAAAATACAGCATAATCTTTCTCATTATGAATCAGTTCATAATAAATTTAGTGTCACTGCCCTTTCTTTTTTGTGCATTTCTACAGGAGAAGAGTCTATAGGATCCCTTCTATCTAGACTATATTCTCTTATTTTCCTAGGTATTAGAGAAGTGTGGAATGTAATTTAAAAGACAAAGAAACGTTCACCTAACTTGTGGCAAGCAACAATTTCTTGTTCTTAGCACTGAATCACTGAGTGTTGCTGGAAGGCACCTTTATGCTAGGTAAGAATACACAAAATTCAAATCTGTTTATCAGTTCCCAGGAGTGTTCCCAGACAAACTGTCAAATCTCCATAGCTCTCTTCAAACTCTCACTTGGAAATCTTCTGTACTGCATAAGTAAGAAGAATGATCTACAGGCTGCTGGTCAACACCTTCTTTTAGTTTCTTGTACTTCTCAATCTTGTACTTTTTGATCCCTATGATACCATTGCTTTTTTATGTGTTATACAATGGCAGCAAATCTTGAGCCTACAAATCCTCTCATATACCACCATTCTTTTAGTAGAACTGGCTTAATATTTGGAGGTTTCATGTTAGGATTAGGGGCTTCATAAAAGCCTGGCCTCTATAATTTCTTCAGTGCAAACAAACTGATGAACAGAATTCTTTTCATTGAATGGGGGAATCTCAAAAATGCTCTTTTTTCTCCCTTTCATTTCTGACTGTAACTTTCATATACCTCTAGGCAAGAAAGACAGAGGCTGGAAGCAGCAACAAATGAACTGTGGACACAATTTTGCACTCCTTTTTGACCTCTGCTACAGGAAGAAATAATTTGCTGTTATTATATTCATTGACCTATGCTAAGAAACCATATCTACTTTCAGTAGACAATAGCTTCTGCTTTATAACAGCAGCCTTTGAAGACATGTTATGCCCCAGATCTGGTGCTAGCAATGACTGACTGCTCCTTTCTACAATGACTGATTGACTGACTTCTTTCTACACCCGTGAAATTCAAAGACATGTTGCTTAGGTCAGGAAGAACAAATATAATTAAAGAAACTGCAAGCTGGCCCTTCAAATATATAATTTTTTCCTCCTCTTTCCCCCCCGTCCCCGCTTTTCCCCTTTTTCATGCACAGCTCAGTAGTCAGTTGGAGATTACAGTCCTCACAAAAATCCATTATTTTGTTGGAGGACGTGGTGGGGAAACAGAAGATTGTATTGCCCAGAACTCCCCTTTCCTCCTTTATGAGACACACTTGGATGGGGGTGGGAAGTTTATTTGCAACAGCCACTTTGTAATGAATACAGCTTCAGTCCCCTTGCATTTCTGTACAGATCTGTCCGTGTCATCACTGTCGTCAGTGACAGATTTGGCACTCAGAATACAGAGAAATATTCACAACCACACTAAAATCATTCAAAGTAGGTCAACCTGAGTCCTAAATATTTGACAGTGATTTCTTACCATAAACAGATACAGTCAGCCTGGCATCTTTTCTCACAGGAACTGGCATGCTGAATGCATGTTTCCAGCACCACATATGTCATCACAGTTATAATTCTGAGGGAGCATCCCAAAGGAATTAAAGATTTATTTAAAATACCGAAAACTAGAAGAAATTGTATTGTACAGCAGACAATGAAAGAACAAAATACTCATGTGGCATTTACCTTCTTCCTTTCTTAGACTTAGGTCGAGGACCTCTTACATCCCCCAAGTGAGTATTCAAAATTATCAACATGCTGATAGGATACTCAGTCTTTGCATGAAATGGTTAAGTAATAAACTTCTGGTGTAATGAGAGAAAAATGTCAACAGAGTTGCCAACCTGGATTTTAAGAGAACAAACTTTAGCTACTCAAGGAGAATGTTGCCTGGGAATCTGCCTTGAAGGGCTCAGGGGATCAAGAGTGCTGGTCATTTGTGGACACTGACACAGCAAAGGGACCAGTAGTATCAGTTGAATGCTTGGAAGTCTATGGGGCCTGATGAGATTAATTCTGGAGTACTGAAGGAGCCAGCAGATATTATGGAAGGACCCTTCTAAATCATCTACCAAAGATCTTGGAAGCCTGGTTATGTCCCCACTGACTGGACACTAGCCAACACTTCTGATTTACAAGTAGGGCTTGAAGGAAGCTCCAAGAAACTACTGATTAGACTAACCTCAGTACCTGGAAGAATTACGGAGAAAATCCTACTGGGTGCTGTTGTTTGAAAGACAATCCAATCATCAGGCCCAGTAAACACGAGTTCACAAAGGGAAAGTCCTGTCTAATTTGACATCCTTCTATGATAAGGTTATCTGCCTGGTGGGTGAAGGGAAGGTGGTGGGTATAGTTCTGCTGGATTTTAGCATGGTTTTTGATACTGTCCCTCCCAGCATCCTTCTGGACAAGCTGTCCAACTCACATGAGCAGGTACTGGTGCAAAGGGTGAAGAACTGGCTGAAGGGCAGAGCTCAAAGGTTTGCCATACATGGGGCTACATCTGGCTGGTGACCAGTGATCAGTGGTGCTCCTCAGGACTTAATTTTAGGGCCAGTTCTGTTCAATATTTGTATTGCTGACCTGGCTACAGAAGCTGAATGCAGTTGGTAAGTCTGCAGATGAAACCAAAGTGGGAGGTGCTGTTGGCTGTCCCAGGGGACAAGAGGCCTTGCAGGGGTATCTGGATAGATTGGAACACTGGTCAATCATCAATGGCATGAAACTGAACAAGTCCAAATGCTGGATTCTGCACCTGGGATGGAGTAACACCAGACATGAGACTAAACTGGGAGAGGAGTGGCTGGAGAGCAGCCCTGCAGAAAGGGATCTGGGGGTGCTGGTTGACAGGAGGTTTGACAGGAGTCAGCAGTGTGTGCCCTGGCAGCCAGGAGGGCAAACCTCATCCCGGGGTGCATCAAACACAGCATCACCAGCTGGCCAAAAAAGTGATTGGATACTCACGTCTGTATTTAGTACTGGTGCAGCCGCACATTGGATAGCATGAGCAGTTTAATTTGAAGGATGTGAAGATACTTGAATGTGCCCCAAGGAGGGCACCAAGGTGGCAAAGGGGCCAGCAGACGTATCCTTGAGGACCCCATGTTTGTCTGGTTTGAAGCAAAGGAGGCCAAGGGGTGACCTCACTGCTCCCTACAGCTTCCCGGGGAGGGGGAGTGGAGAGGGAGGTGCTGAGCTCTTCTCCTTGGTACCCAGTGCTAGGACATGTGGGAACAGCTAAAAGTTGCATCCATCAGGGAAGGTTCAGACTTGACATAAGCAAACATTTTTACCCAAAGGGTGGTGAAATTCTGGAACAGACTTCCTGGAGAAGTGGTCAATGCCCTGTGCCTGTCAGTGTTGAAGAAGAAGAGGCATTTGGACAATGCTTTTAAAGCCATGCTTTAACTTTTGATCAGTCCTGAAGTGGTCAGGTAGTTGGACTAGGTGCTTGTTGTGGGTCCCTTCCAGCTGATTTATTCTATTGTATTCTATGAAATTCTTTCAGTTTACTGTCTGGGACTAAAATAGAACTTGAACCTATGAAACAGCAGACCACAGCAGAACAAGTATATACCAAATACAGAGTAGTATAATGCAAGATGAAAAACATTGACAAAAAACCATAAAATAAGGGTCAACAGATCGCTGTTAAAACTATACATGGCTCACCCTCACAAAAGCAGAAAGACTGGGACAAGTAATACTGCCTATTTAGACCCTTTGACTCATACATATTGCATTTTCTGTACATAAAAATTTTCAGTCTCTTTCATACAATAGAAAGTCAGGATGCATCTTCTGAAATAGGAACTGAACTCTTCCATAAAACAGAAACTTGCTAGGTCAAACCTGTTTGAAGGAATTACTGATAGATAGAACAAAATAGTTACCTGACAAAACTATCAAGAAGAAACAAAAACAATCAAGAAAGAAAACATATGGCCAAATACCTGAAAAACCTAAAAGATAAACCATCAATTTCAAGCTATATAAAGTAGTAATGAACTTAAATAATACATAATCAAGGACTACTTAAGGAATTAGGTGCATTACTCTTGCATACTGGATTTCTTGCCTTCCTAAACTTCTCTAGCTACATTTCCCTCGTGG
Source organism: Platysteira castanea (assembly GCA_013397175.1). Lineage (NCBI taxonomy): Eukaryota > Metazoa > Chordata > Aves > Passeriformes > Platysteira > Platysteira castanea. The sequence goes on from VYXC01001398.1 coordinate 175,112, forward strand.
AAAGCATGTGATTTCATGACTTTATCCACTCCTTTATCCACGAAATGAAATGTTGGGTTAGTACTGAAGAGAATTGCAGTCAAGACATCAAAGATTTCAGAATCCTCTTGCTTGCCTGTTCTGGTTTAGCATGGCCTGGTTTTGGTAGGGGGGAGGCTACAGGGGTGGCCTCTGTGAGAAGCTGCTGCAAGCCCATGATGGTATTTGATGAACGATCTGTCCCAGTCCTTGTCTCAACCTATGAACCCTTCATTATATTTTTCTCTCCTCCACCCACCTGTGAAGGGGAGTGAGAGAGAGGCTTTGGTGAGTGCCTGGCATCCTGCCAGCATCAACCCACTACACTTGCCTCAAACCATTACCAGCCACAAGGCTGTGGAATTTTGCAGGCCAGGAGAACTCACAGAATGGATCAGGTTGGGAATGACCACAGTGGGCCATCTGGTCCAACCTCCCTGCTCAAGCAGGGTCATCCTAGAGCACACGGCACAGGATTGTGTCCAGACAGTTCTTGAATAACCCCAGTGAGGGAGACTCAACCTCTCTGGGCAATCTGTTCCAGTGTTTGATCACCCAAACAGTAAAGAAGTTTGTCTCTGTATTCTGATGGAACTTTCCATGCATCAGTTTCTGCCAGTTACTGAACAAGTTATATTTCTTTAAGAATAAGTCTATGCAGCAGCAGAGGAAGATGTTGGAAAATTCCTTTAACTTTAGCACAATAGTGTATAATCCCTGTACTCATCATTAATGCTTAGTTTTGTACCATACAATGCTTAGTACAAATACCAGAGATTAATGTGGCCTTGTGTTAACTCTCTACATCTGTGACTAATAGGTCTTGTGCCAGCCAATGCTTCCTTATTTACTTATATTAGTGATCAGTATTTACTAGCAGATATCTTAGTTTTTAGAAAAAGGATTGTGTGTCAGAACAAAGAATGATAAAGGAAATACATTATGACCTGATCCTGTATTTGAAATAGTCTCAAGGAGAAAAGATTCATCAGAAGATCCAGAACTACATCCAAACAAGTCCATGGAAATAATTAGCATATATGCATAGATTCAGGAAATCTGATGAATATCTATTTGTGTTGGGGTGATTTTATGATAATACTGTATTTCCCTATCATCTGCTTTATGCCCAGAAATGGGTCCCATAGCTTTAAGCTGGGTCCAGGAGAGGGGGAGACAAGTCAGGAGAATTCTTCAGTGCGGTTTGTGTTCAAGGACTCACACACAAACTCCTCTGCGTTCTCACCGCTGCAGAGCCGAGGGAGCACCTTCCTGCTTTTAGCTAGTCTGTTAGCTGAGGCAAGACATTTTCCCATACCAGCATACCGAAATCCCCTGGTAACTTCTTCTTCCTCTTCATCTGTAACTGTCCAGCCTAGCTGTGATCTGAGAACCAGATCATTGGACCTCATGGACCGGCAGGGAGGCTGTGGGGATGCTGCATCCTGGCCTCAGACCTTGGGAGGGGCCGAGCCAGCTACAGAAAAGAACTCTGAATCCACTGGCTTTCTCTGCATCAAGGAGGTTTATTATCTGACATTACTAATTTGTTTCCTGTGCCTTGCCAGCATTCTGCTTGTTAAATAAATAGTTTTTTTTACTTTCATCCAAGAAATTCCTTTCGTATTGGTGGGGGACGGATGCTGAAACCTCTCTTCTGGAGAGGAGACACCCCTTCCAGGATGTTTCCTGCTAAACTTGTCTCAAACTGAGACATATTAGTTTCAGGAATATAACCTGTTCTGTTAGGTTACTGGGCGTGCATACTTTGAGGAGAATTCCCCATGCATCCAGTGCTGCTCATAAAGTAACGTTGCCTTTCTAACCTAGTAAATTAGTTGGAGAGTTTATTTTCCAGTTTTTGCTTTTTGTGCTATTGTTTGGCACCACTGAGAAGATCTGGACCCATCCTCTCTACACTCTTTCTTCAGATATTTATTTACATTTATAAGGTCTCTCAGTCATCTCTTCTGGACACTGAACAGACCCAGCTCCCTCAGCCTGTCCTCATAAGAGATGCTCCAGTCCCTTGATCATATATTTGTATCCCTCTGCTGTACTCAGTCCAAGAGCTCCGCGTCTCTCTTGTCCTAAGGAGCCCAGAACTGGACACAGCACTCCGGATGTCGTCTCACCGGGGCTGAGTAGAGGGCCAGGACCTGCTGGCCTCTCTCGACCTGCTGGCAGTGCTCTTCCCAATGCACCCCAGATACCATTGGCCGCCCTGGCCAGAAGGGCACTGCTGCCTCATGGATACCAGGACCCACAGGTCCTTCTCTGCAGAGCTGCTTTCCAGCAGTTTGGCCCCCAGCCTGTACTGGTGCAGGACCCTGCATTTGTCTTTGTTGAATTTTAGACAGTTCTTCTCTGCCCAGCCTGTTGAGGTCCCTCTGAAGGGCTGCACAGCCCTGTGGAGTATCAGCCACTGCTCCCAGCTTTGTGTCACCAGTGAACTTGCTGAGGAGGTGTCTGCCCCTTTCCCCAAGTCACTGACNCAGCCTGTCCTCATAAGAGATGCTCCAGTCCCTTGATCATATATTTGTATCCCTCTGCTGTACTCAGTCCAAGAGCTCCGCGTCTCTCTTGTCCTAAGGAGCCCAGAACTGGACACAGCACTCCGGATGTCGTCTCACCGGGGCTGAGTAGAGGGCCAGGACCTGCTGGCCTCTCTCGACCTGCTGGCAGTGCTCTTCCCAATGCACCCCAGATACCATTGGCCGCCCTGGCCAGAAGGGCACTGCTGCCTCATGGATACCAGGACCCACAGGTCCTTCTCTGCAGAGCTGCTTTCCAGCAGTTTGGCCCCCAGCCTGTACTGGTGCAGGACCCTGCATTTGTCTTTGTTGAATTTTAGACAGTTCTTCTCTGCCCAGCCTGTTGAGGTCCCTCTGAAGGGCTGCACAGCCCTGTGGAGTATCAGCCACTGCTCCCAGCTTTGTGTCACCAGTGAACTTGCTGAGGAGGTGTCTGCCCCTTTCCCCAAGTCACTGACAAACAAGTTAAACAATACTGTGCCAGTACTGAACCTTGGGAACACCACCAGTGACAGGCCTCCAAACAGACCCCGTGCCACTGATTACAGCCCTCTGGGATCTGCTGGTCAATCAGTTTTGAATCTATCTCACTGTCTACTCATTCAACCCACACTTCCTGAGTTTGGCTATGAGGATGCTGTGAGAGACAGTCGAAAGTCTTGCTGAAGTCAAGGCAGACGAAATCCACTGCTCTCCCCTCATCCATCCAGGTAGTTGTTTCATCATCGAAGGCCATCAGGCTGGTCAAGCAGAATTTCCCTACAGTGAATCCATGCTGTCCTGGGTTGCAGTGTATTTTATTACCATTTTCATGAGCTGGTGAAACCAGGCGGAGCAATGTTCCCTGCCTGCTCCCTCTGGACTATCTTCTGTTAATGGGCCCAACAATGCCTTGCCTCATGGCTCACCATCCCACTGTGAGATGCTCCGCCCAGGGGGAAGGAGCCAAGCATTCCCACCTGGATATAATCTGGGGTTTTGGAACAGCACAGCAGCCTTTTCCTCTGGATTCACAGAGAACAAGAGCTACACAACCACCACTGGACTTTCCGAGGAGAAAAGACCTTTTCTACAAGATCACCGCTTCAACAGAAACCACTTCGAAGAGAACTGCAGTTGTCATCTAACTGCACTGCTACCACCACCCTGCCCGGCAGGGTGTCAGGTCATACCCTGACTCTGTCAGGTTAAACCACTGTTTCTGTATTATTGCTTTGTTATATATACATACTAGTAAAAAACCTGTTATTCCTATTCCTCATATCTTTGCCTGAAAGCCCCTCAATTTCAAATTTATAATAATTCAGAGGGAAAGGGGGTTGCATCTTCCATACCAAGGGAGGCTCCTGCCTTCCTTAGTTGACACCTGTCTTTCAAACCAAGACACACGCTGACTACTTTCTTGCATCCATGTGGATAGACATGGCCTCCAAAATGAGATGTTCCATCACTGACTGGCCAGTTGTTCCCTGGGTCCTCCTTCTTTCCCTTTTTTGAAGAACAGGGTGACTTTTCCTTACTTCCAGTATTCAGGCACCCCTTCTCATAGCCAGGGCCTTTCAAAGATGATTGTTATGGTGTCTGCCAGCTCTCAGCTCTTGTGGTTGCATCCCATCACAGTCCATGAACTTGTGGATGTCAAGCTGGCCTAGGTGTTCTCTAACCCAATCCTCCTTCACCAAGGGAAATTTTCTGTCAATAAAAAATACATTGTCTTCAACAAATCTCTGAGGACTACACACGGTAAAAAAAGAAATTTGAAGGTGCATTTTTGTCTGGTTTTAAAAGAACTAGCTAGTGCCTTGGGAATCAGAAAAGCAAAATGTGGCTGTCAAATCTTCAGTAGTAGAGACTTAGTATCCTCTTAAAATTAGGTGTCTATTTCCTAGTGTTGATTTTGGATGCTGAAATATTACACACTTACCTCCTCAATTTAAATTGTAGATTATGAAGAATGAAATGCAATATTCACAGGTATATTTATTTCCTCAGCACTGTGTATGCTTATGAACATTTCAGCCAAATTTCATGCATTAAGAATAATTTATGATAACAGCCATCTTCATTACATAAAAACAACTAAGCTTGGGCATCTGTCAGTGTATCTGTCCATTTGTTCATGTTTCCATCTAATTTAGGGAAAAAAATCTAAACCTACTTTCTTCCTGTTTAGGCCATCATCCCTTGTCCTGTCACAGCAATCCTTGGTAAAACATCTCTTTCTGTCTTTCTTATAAGACCCCTTATATATGGAAAATACCACAAGAAAGTGTCCCCAGAGCCTTCTCCAGGGAGAGCTGAACAACCTCAAATCTCAGTCTTTTCCATAGAAGGCATCTGCAGAAAGCCATTTAGCTCAATATGATCTGAAAATGTCTAATGAGGAAGAAAGTTTTGAACTGGAACTGAACCCTATTTTTTTTAATTAATAGACAACTAAATCACAATTGATTTTGTGAGGACTGTGTAAAATCACAGCAATGAGAATGCAAAAAATAGGTCATTACTCTCAAGTTTTTCTTGACTTATAATTTAAGACTATCAGATTTAAAACTGTCTGGAATATATTGCAACCTTGACTTGATCGACTGAGTTTCAACAACAGCATCTCTAAAAAAACCCCAAAAAACCAAAAAAACCCTAAACAACAAATTATCTTAGATTTTGAAACAGGCAGAAATAAATATTCCTGGCTCAAAATAAGCAGCCCTTGAGCAGACACTCATGTTCACACACAGGATTTGCAGATGGACCCTTTCCAGAATCAGGGCAAACAGAGATTACTGTTTCTTACAAATGAGAAGCTCAGGATATGAAGCTCTTTCGAAAGATTTTTATAATGTGTGTCTTAGTCCCTCCCCTATCCCCAGCTGCTCTTCCCACTCAGCAAATCCTTAAGAATCTGCTTTTTAACAACATTGACTTGAGACCAGCTGTAGAGAAGCCTACAATGGTTCACTGGAATGACAGTCATGAAACCCTCCAGATAAAAAACAACCACTTTCAAGGCTGTTTTCTTGTGGAGGTTTTGGGAAAAAGGTCAGACTCATTCCTGACAGGCTACCAGAGTGGGAAACATTCCTGTATGCATTTGTGGGCCACCGCTGGCTGGATTACACCACTGAGAGAGTTGGGGACATGGAACCATCACCAGGAAGCCTTTGCACTGTGGTAACCAAAACAAGCTCCAACAGCTCCTGCCACAGGCCCGACTCTGCACAAACATTTAAGACAAAGGCGCTTTCCCATTTAAAACAGAAATTAAAGCCTTAGAGAAGAGATACAAGACATGAACTGACATGTAACAGGCAGCTGTCAATCACCATAGCACTACAAAACCTTTCAATGGATGTCTCTCCAAAAAGTTAATAGTTGACAATCCCTGCGTGGCACTTCAGGAGGGCTGAACATATATAATTAGCCACACATATTCTGGCTGTAGGGCCAAGCATAGTGGCAGGATGAAACCAGACAGAAATCATCTCAAGAGAAGTCATCCATTTCTTCTGGGGTGTTTTGGACTTTTTTAGCAAGAAACCAAATGGAGACAAATGCAAAGTTTCAAACATTGTTTCAAACTATACTGGTTAGTCAGTACAGGCAAGAATAATTAGGCACATCAGATTTTTAAAATGCCCTCAAGACAAAGAGAGAAACATATGATATTTTAAAATGGAATTCACCTTGACTGATGGGGAAAATAGTATGTTTTTGTTAACAGACACTAAAACAGGCACTCCAGATTTCTTTTGGAAGTGAGTGGAAGACAACCCCTCTCTAACCTGGTATTACTCTAATGAAACACTCATCCACAAAATAAAACCTATACATTGAATCAATGTAATTGTTTTAAGTAGTCACAATGCCCTTGTTAGCTACTTGAGGACCACTTGTTTAGATAATTACTGAATATCTAGAGTGGATGAAATGCACAAGGAGGTTTTATATGGACATTTTGTGAAAGAATATTTAAATATAAATAATATTAATAAGGTGAGTTCATTTGGATTTGCTTTAGCATGGCTAATGCCAAAATAGTTGGCTAATATGTTCCCTCATTCAGCTGGGGCTGCATGCTTCTGTATATTCTACAGTATGTTACTAATCTAAATTAATTCTGATATTTGAGCTTAATTCAGAGAATATGTCTTGTTAAGTCACCAAAACTGTGTCATTTCAACTAATTAATATGCTTAATGGAGATTAATTTATCAGTGGTTTTTTTTCAGATAAAGGTCATCAGAAGTCAAATCTGAGATTACATATAACATGAAATGTTAGCATTTGGACAATAAATTTATATGTGCTTGTCTTAGCTTGCAGATACAATGAGGTTTGGAAAAGAGTTAGTTATGACTGTGTTCAAATGTGAACACCTTGTACATAACACAATGAGTATTCTTGGCCTTCATGTCCATTTAACATAAAAGGATTGTAACTTGACTTTTTGAGATACAAGGAAGAAAAAAAAATCAGGTCTGTCTTCTAAATTTGTGCAGCCTGTTTTTCTCAAATTTTCCTTCTCTCCTTTTCCTTTCTTAGGATAGTTTCAGGACAGCAACTAATCAGCCTCAAGGACTAATAACTTCTTGAGATGAGTGTTTTCCGTTAACTTCAAGAAAACACTATTTCTGATGAAGGTGAGTCATTGCCATCTTATCACTAGTGGTTGGTGAGGAAACCATTTTACCTGTTTGCTCTCAGCCACCAACCTATGACTCCCCAGAAGTACTGAAAATGCCAAGAGGGCATCAGAAACCAGTGAATTTTCATCTTCCTCATTCAAATACTTCCCTTGTCTGTTGGTAATGACATTGTAAAACCTCACGAATACACATATTTGTTTAACTGCATCATTGCTGTTGTCACTGCTGGGCTAAATTTTGTCCAAAATCCACAAATCTTCAATTTTAGCTAAGTTATCTTTTGGTAGCTGTGTCTGGGAAAACACAATAAAGATGCTCTCACACCTGCCAGGTTTAGCAGAAAGGAGGGGCAAGACTACTTTATTTAGATATGTTACATTCTTATACAATTCCCAACTCCACACGGGATTGGAGGACAGGTCACTTCCTTCTCAATCCCACTGGAGAAAAAAGATGCTCATCAAAGTTCTCTTATCACAAAAGGAATGAAAAACAGAAAACACCGTTAAGTAAACACTGGCTATTATTTACATGAAACTGTGAGAAAGAATTCTGACTCCAAGATTAAAACAGAAGGTTTTAGCAAAAACCAGGGCAACAGGTAGCCAAACTGGAGATGCAGTTGTTTCCCCTATCTGCTTTATGTCAGTCTAACTGGGAGCTTGCACTCAGATTTCACGCAGAAAAAAAAACCCCAACAAGCCAATGAAGAATTCAGATATCTAAAGTGCTTCCCATTGCAAATAAAAACATAGACAGCAGAAATTTCAGACTTGATTGTGTTAAGTAAGACTAGAGAATTTCAAGCAGAGTTTTATTGGGGCATCAGAAATTTTGGGGCAGCAGGACTTTTATCCAACTGGAGTGAAACTGCTGACAAACAAAAACGATAAAGCTTTTGAGAATTTAAATAAGAGTGAGAAAGAAGGCTGACAGGTGCTAAGGGGCACTCGGGTCAGACAAAGACATCTGCCAGAAACTTCAACAACATAAAAGTAACTTTGAATCCAGTAGTGGAGGACGAGACAAAAAATTAAGAGTTGAAATGAAGGAGGTGGAAGCTGAAATCACAGAAGTAATTTCCATAGAGAAAAAACTTCCATCAGGATTTAAAAAAAATCCATTAGCATTAAAACAAATATAAATAAAAGTACACCTATATGTACAAAGAGAAAACTTATAGGGGTTAAAGCTGTAAAATAGAAACATACATATTAGTAGGCTTTTACTATTGACAATTCACAGTATGTTTAGAGTAACTATTTTTTTTTTTTTAATACTGTGGACTATCTCCACACAGGGATTCACAGTGACTTGAGCACACACAGAAAATTCCTTGTGGACAAAATTAAACTGGAAGAGTCACATATTGTATTTCTGCTCCATTTTATCTGCTCCCATCCTCTCCATATAAACAACTTTCTTCCCAAAAAATAAAATGAAACCCGAAAATTTAGTGACACATGGAAAAACCTAGAGTAGTACATAGTTAGATCTGCAGTCTCTCTGATGCCCAAGGTGGTACCTCTCAAAATCATTACTAAAGCTGTGCATGGCTACTAAGACATGTTGCAAAAAGTAACCATTTTAGTCTTATCTATGAATATATACAGATTTAAATAATAAAATTACTATTATTCTACATTCCAAGTTTAACTAAGGAACCAATAAATAATCAGAATAAAGAATAAAGAGTTTCTTGTTTACTAAACTTCTACCATGTCCTTTTCTCCTGAATTATAACTATACATGTTTCTTCATTTCAAATATAGCATACATAGTACTGACTTGTTCTAGAAACAAACACATTTTTTTCTTAGGAAATAGTTACACCTATGTGTAGGGGAGGACAAAGTCAAATATGGAACAATAAAAAAGTTTAGATCCAGCCTTAAATCCAAACTTTCAATCCTTAAATTCAGTTTTGGTTTTCTACTACTGTAAAATGTGACTCATCACAGAAACCTGCTCTCAGACCAGCACAGGAGAAATATCTATGGAAGACATTTACATCTATTTTAGTTCAAGAGTAAATAAATGTAACAGAAACAAAGTGGGCAAATGTCAATGCTCCAGATCTCCATGCACAAAAATAAAATGTACGTTTCTGTCTTTCTGCTTCTATACAGCCTTTTTGCTTATCTTCTGGGTGTATGAGTATTCTTTTCATTTCTTTAAACAGCTGCAGCTGCTGAAACTGAAACAACACCTGTATTAGAGAATGCCTTGCAATTTCCTGAGATGATGGATTGTCTTCAGTTTAGACATCACTCATAAGAGACATCTCTGACTCTGAGGGTCACCAGCATCTGGGAATTCCAGCTATAAACCTAGTGGTGTTTCTGTTTTGCAAAGAGGTTAATTTTCCATACATCAGAATTACTAGCTGCTTCATTGCTTATGTCCTTTTTCAATTACTGTCTTTGCAGTTATCAGCTGTGTCATCATTAAATTTTTCTTCACAATATGTAAGTGGTAGGTAGTTTTCATCAGAGCAGCTACTGATTTTCTCAATGAATTTGAAAAAAATCCTGAGATTTTTTTTCACTTTTTTTTCTTTTTAAAATCCTGGTAGACAAAGAAAGAGCAAGATCTAACAAAAACTTAAACTTGAGTTATTACCCCTAACATAGAGCTACTGCAGATACATCCAAAAGAAATGTGGCAGTAGTTAAAGTTTCATGCTCAAAGCAGCAAGCTTGCTTTCAGGATATTGCATTTTATACTACTAATGGGTGAAGTTAAAAATGCTACTGTGTTTCCTGACATCTGCAGCTGAGGTAGCCTTAAATCCACTCCAAGTCTGGAGAGTTTGTTTTAAATACCCAGCACTTTGGGGCACAGCTTTGATTTCTAATCTTTTTCTTTTCTGTGCTTGTGTACTTTGTGTCAATACACGTAAGTGTATAGATAAGATTTAAATATTTTCAGACTTCATATATCTCATTTGCATGTTCAGTGAAATGTCTATGTAGACAAAACTTATGTTTGTTTTTAGAATCAGAAGAATCAGAAAGAGCTCCAAGTAAACATTTGCCTATCATATATTCCTATGAACTGTTCCAGCTATCACTGAAAGTAATGTCAGACTACAAGTTTATATATTAAACCTCTGGACAACTTCTACTGTGTTTTCTACTGCAAAGTTCATGTACATAAGCAACTTCCCCTTTGCCACTTCCCGAAAGCCGTCAGGTTTCGTGAATAATTACCCTCTTTCCCTAGATTCCAACATCAGAGGAAAATGTATCTAGTGGAATGTATTACCTGAAATTATATTGCATATTTTCTGAATCACTTATCTCTCCACTGTGTATGCGGGTATGACATACAGAACTGTTATCACATGTGATGTTTACTACCATGAATCTCTATAATCCATTGAATAAGGGTTTTTTTAAAATGGATTGTTCAGCTCTGAACATTCAACAACCCATTCTATAAATTGGGTGTAGTTAAATCTGGGAAGGGTAATCTCTCTAAAACCAAAGGTGAACTTTTGTAATACAACTTTTCTGAACCATGGAGTCAGAGACTGCATTTTTGCCTATATTCCAGAAAGGACATGTGATAAATGGTACACTACCGAAATATACTTTTTAAAAATTGCAAATATGGTTAATCTGCAATTTTAAATACTTAAAGATATCTGGAATGTCATTTGAGATTTTTATGAAGTCTAAAGCCCTTAAGCCTCTGCCTTATGACACAGATATATATATAATCCCATTCACATTGCACACATTTTTAAATACTACTCCCATGATGAAAAGAAAAAACCCCCTTGCTTAGAAAGATAAATTCTAATGTTTTCTAAGTTAAGGATTAGCTGCTATGCAGCGTAAAAAGAGGAAATTCTGGTTACATCTTGAACTGGTTCACTGTACAGTGAAGCTTAATCTGAACGTAGATGTGGGCTGAACAGAAAACACAGGCTATATACTGGGGATACGTAATGTGAAGCACAGGAGGATAATACTGTTCCTAAATCAGGCCACCAGCTGATCACATCTACAGAGCTGAGAGATGAATAACTATTTGCTGTAGGCACCTATTTATTTGGCAAGGGAGAAATAAGGGTCATTTCTTTTGCTTCCATAATAAAGGCTTCTGACTTTGGTTAAAAAAATTGGGTGACTGTAAGACTGAGAGGCTGGAGAGCAGCCAAAGGTAGAGTTCATCAGAGGGATTTATTAAAATAAGCTTGCCCAAAATTTTAAAGTACTTTCTGCTTCATCAGTAAACAGAACATTCCTATCGTACTTCAAGAATTTCTTCTTCATTGCCGCCTTCATACCATCATCATAAATATTTCAAGACATTTCCAAAAATGTATAATCTTTTAACGCTGCCATCTGCAGAGCCAGAACAAAAATGAACAAATGTGTTCTGACTTTGTGAATGAAAGATTCTATGTTTCAGTGACTAGACTATGCAGTAAATGCCCATTAACCATCCATCTGATCATGTTTAATTTTCACCATTTCCACAAAAACCTCCTTAATGACTTCTGCAGATTACTGACATGCAGTTGGTCTCAGTTTACATGACTAGTACTGGGTGTAGTTATGTAGCACAACTAAAACCCAGCAGACTACAGGCCAAATCTTCATTTCATTGCAAGGCAATATTTTACCATACATTTAAATGGCTGAAAGATAGGGGGTTTTTGTTACTTCCACAGATTCATCCAACAATCACAGATATGAATCAGTACTGAAATATGCTGCAGAGGCTTCAGTTAACTTGAGGAGAATGAGGAAATCAGTGCATCCTAGACTCTTACAGGGCATTTACATTTCTAATTCTGGCAGCCCCTGCCTATTCCAAAGAAGAGTTGCTCATTGTTTTTAATTTAAAACTAAAATTCCCCCCTGCCCCAGAAAAGTCTCACAGGGATCCCTGTATAAACAAGAAAGTCAGCTGATATGTGAATAACCATTCACTCCGTTCCCACTTTCAGATTAGCTATTATTAACAAGAGGCTGAAAAAGGCACGCCAGGATGCTTTTTCTGCAGCTATCTAAAGATCAGCTCCACAATACCTGCCTGATGGGGAGAGCTCCCTCAGCCACTGGAAAATGAGAAAGAAAAAAGCCCAAACCTACTCTGAGAAACATGAATGACTATTCATTTTCATACTCAAACAAAATTACTGTTAATTGCCCCTGCATGCCATGAAACACACTACTGCTGCTGCACCTTATACTTCCATGCAGAGCATGGGCCTGCTCAGTTTTAATCCCTTGTGTAAATAACTCTTTTGACCCAGGGCTTACATTCCTGACAAAATCTCTTTCCATTATCTGAAAAACAGCAGGTTTCATGAAACTATAAGCAAAGGAAGTAAGCAAAATGTCAATCAGCAGCCTGAAAACGTACTTGTTGTCAAGGCAATGCAACATCTCTCACCAGCAGTCATGCAGCTTTTGCACATTCCATCCACTTCTCACAACACTTTGTCTCTCCTCCAGTGCCCAGAAAGGCTGAGTAAAGGAGCCAATCTTAATTTTACCAGCAAACAGCAGTAGACCCTGGCCTGGGAGCCTTTATGGGAAAGCCGTGTATGTAGTGGGCCAGGCCTGATTCACACATTAAGTAAAAGCAGCTGGAACTCCCTCTCAGGTGAACTCACTGACAAACACATTGTTAATTTTAAACACTAAACCCCCTCCACATCATGCTCTTGGGGTTCTAAGGCAGTGGCAACTCTACTGTACCTGCCCAGCCCCTTGGAGCTCCTGGGGTCATCAGCACCTGGCCCAGTGTCACCAGGTCCCCATGGCCCTGCCCTCCTGGGCTCTCACCCTGTCCTGTCCCCATCCCCATGGAGGTGCCCGGTGCTTGGTGCTGGGTTTGCCACCTGGCTGGGGTTGTGGGAGAGGTTGGGCTACTGTGGAGGTTCCCCCCTGGGCGGGGATGGGCCTTGGGAGTGGAAGCATGGTCGGGTTACACGGGGTTTTTAGGCTCCCTGATGCTATTGTACCTAAATCCTATTCCTCATTGCTCATTTCAAGTGTAACTCCACCCTGAGAGTCCTGTACTTAGGTTGGTGTTCATGTGATTCTGGGGCAGTCTTTTGTGGGCAGTTTTTTGTGAGCAGTCTGTGTAAGCAGTCTGTGCTAGGCCCAGCCATGAGGCTGTGAGGAAATAAAACATCTATGAACATCTATCAAGAATATTGCTCCTGATTCTTCCTACGGGCCAAAGCTGTCTGCCAGGGAAGGTTGCGGAGACCCCACCACACCAGGCTGCCAGACCCCCCAGTCACCTCCTGGTATCCAGGGAGCCTGAGCCACTGCACCTCAGATGTCTGCACTTCCATCTTACTCCTAAGTTAAAAAAAAGGCTCATGAAATTGGGACATATGGGGATGGGAGGGGTGGAATTGCAATTCAAACTTTTACATCTTCCTGAGTGAGATCTAATACTTCTGAAGCAGAAGATAAAAATAATTTTAAAAATGAGATTCTCTTATAAGTTGAACAGAAATAAAAGGTCACAAAAAATTATTTGCTTTCTCCACCAAAAAGATAGACCAGTTATCAGTGACTAATGGATCATCTAATAGAAGATTGCTATTTTATTGCGAAAGGACACCTTCCAAACCATCTTTTATTCATTCTTTGGCAGAAGTCGTTCTATTTTTCCTCATTTTCCAATATTAAAATGAAGGTCAAAAAAGGACCATCTCTTGTCAGTTACAAAGTTATTCAACCAAATCCATTGCATTAATTAAAGACTCTATACTGCTTGAAATAAGAAAGAAAGAGGAAAGCCAAATTAATGTGCAAAATGCTTATTTGAAACTTAGATTTCTCTTGCAGCTAAGATGCCACTCCAAGAAAGTCAGTTTAAAAAATGCAATTGTTTCTTCCTACAGTGACAAGTAACCAGCCAGCAGTATATCGGTATTTTATTGATGGGTGCAGTAACACATACAAAAACATTTTCTGTAGACTAATTTACAGGTTTTTCCTCCATGTTTCTTCATGTGCCATTTCTTTAGTTGGTCTTCGTTCCACTTAAACTTTCTAAAAATACTCCTTGTCTTGAAAGGTCTGCTTTGATTAAGACATCCTTACTTTTACTCCGCAAAACCACCATGCCACAACTTTTTTTTTCTCCCAAACCCCAGAATCAACTCAATTAAAGACATGCTTTCCCCAAGCTCAAGTCCTTGGAAGTATATCTGCAGGTGCCTCAGTCTTACTAATCACTGCAGATGCACTGAAATGTGGAAATTAGCTTTCAGGTCACCATGTACATACCTTCCCTCTCATGCACCACACATTTTAAACATCTGACAACAGTTTTATTTTAGGATGGTTAATCATCCATGAGTATTTACTTATAAAAGCCTGTTTTCAAGGGAACCTAACTAGACCATAAAAATTTGCTTTAGGCAGAGACAAGTACAAAACAAAAGTCAATGCATTTAGTTTGTTTCCAGAATAATAAAAACTTATTTTAGCACTCCTAAGTCACTGACATCAGTGGAGCCAGTAAAAATTGCTTTTACTTTTAAATTAAGTTTTGCTAACCAGAGTGTAAAGATGCCTTACAGTTCTGATATTTATTTGAAGTCTGAGATATTTCAGAGAAAGGCGAAGTCTGGCAGAAGAGACTTTTCTTGAGAAGGGTGGGGCTGTTATAAAAGGCTACTTTTTACAGATCTCACAGAGAAGAGCTGTCACTGGCAAGAAAGTCTGCTGTAGGTCATGCTATCACAGTGTTTTTCTCGCATGTCAGTGAAAAGTCAGTCGTGTTTTCAAGTGCACTCAGTGCCCACCTGCTTCTCCTCTCACTAATATCACCATCACTGGGGTCCAGTGGGAGCTCAGGTGAGTCACACTGAACATTTTCTGAAAACACGTTAACAATGGCTTTAGAACATTGTTTAAAAACACTCCATTGTTTAAGGAGTGTTCGTTTTTCTAATGTGACCATCACTGTCTTTCCTCCATGTATTTTGCTTTCTTATTTCAGATGTATTGACCAACTGTCTAAACCACTGGTTTCCTAGCTGGTCCAATAGAATTATCTGTAGACAGCTATAACAGTGATCATCAGAATCAAACAGAATTTTTGCATTGTAGTGTTATACATACAGAATATTTATATAAAGGCATGATACACTATCCTGCCTGCAAAATATTTTCCCCATCCATTTCTACCCCAGACTCAAGCCTCAAAATTCCTTTAAGACCTTCTTTATTTTCTTTAAAAACTAAGAAACTGCCACAGTCAAAGTTCATGTGCTAGAAGCAGGTGCTTACTTACAACGTATCGTATCTATAAAGCATATCAAACTCCTACCCATTGCTAATAAATCCTATCGGGTGGGCATATGGTTTATGCACAAGCATACAGGGAATACATCTCCCACACCTTTATTCTCTCATTTTGCCTTCATTTCTTCTTTCTTTGTTTTCAACCCTGCTCACTCCCCACTTTTTTTTTTTACTGTCTTTATTCTCAGAATATTTTTCTATTTGTCCCAAGAGCAACATGAGTCAACCATGTTAAGACTCAAACCTACACAAATCCCTCTTATTCATAAATAAAAGAAAGAGTAGGGATGGCCTTGGACTAAGCCTCTAATCTGACCTCCCCAGAACTCAGAAATAAGTTCAGATCTAACTTGACTTTCCCTAACCAGGACCATGTATATACACATACAAGCAAACCCTGTCACATTTTAGATGAGAGTTACGTAACAAAAGTATAAAATTCAGAAAAATGTATCAAGAATGAAGAAAAATGAGAAGTGCACATTGGAGACAAACATACAAGTGACTTGAAAAATGTAGGGCTTTTTCTTGACTACTGAGAGTGCTAGAAGTGCCAATAAGACTTGCTACGCTACAGCACATCAAGGCAATGTTTTTCAGCTTGGCATAACATTTTGACAAGTCATTTAAGGCCTTAAACTTTAATGAATATGGAAGCAATAATAAAAATGCACGACATATACAGTGTTTGCTGTCTAAGAGAATGTTTTTCTACCAGAATGTGTTCTGCCTGTACCCTCTCAAAATGTGGCTGGTTGTCTACTGATGAACTCGAAAATGCACTTAAACTCAATGCCTTATTATAAAAGTCTATATGGTTTTATTACCTGTGTACACAAATACACCCACATTTCCCACCCGTCATAAATATCAATCAGGAGAGAAAAAGGGAATCAACCTTCCTCCTCATCCATTCTCAACAACTGCAGTAATCTGATTTTCACCATTCAGTGTTCACACACACTGCAGGTGCTTATTTCTAGTATTGCTAAAAGCGTAAGTTAAACCAATTGAGGGGTCATGAACAATATTTGATAATAGGGTTCAGGTAGCCTTTTGAAAAATTAACTCCTTCAAATGAGGTCTTGTCTGCCTGCAAAGAGCTGCATTCTTCTGGGCAGTACAACTACGCAAGAGTCTTAGAGAAGTGTAAGATTTCTCATCTGCGTGGACACGAAAGTTCAGATAGTGCTAAATAGTCTCCTCCATTTTCCAATTAGCTTTCTCATAAACACATGCATTTTCCTGCTGATGCATAAAACATGTCTGTTAGTCTGAGCAATGCCTTAGATCCAAAGAGTGTCAAACACGGTACAACTAAATCTTTTGAAAATTCTGATGAAGTAAATGGCAGAGTACACAATTCTGAAGTTGTGCATATATTTCTAGGATGTATGTCTTTGGTATATTTCTGTTGTAAAGCCAATATTATATTTATTTTTTCTCTTAAAAAAACACAGCCATTTGGAGAAGACTGAGAGTGTTTTAGTTCTGTTACTTTACAGATTACATGAACAGACTCATCTTTGCACTTCCATCAAGGCAAAAGCTGGATTTTAAAACACTTACTCAGTTTGTATCTAATCTGTCTTAATATCATAACATGGAAACACCCTTTTTAACCAGCAGAAACATCAATCAGTTCAGAGTAGCCTTCAAGTAATTTCCAATAAATACCATTATATTGCTTTTTCTCTCCCACAATAATAAAAAAATGGCACATTTGGGCACACCATCCCCAAATGACTTATAAGAATATACTGTCCACCCACTCACCCATCCATCCATCCACCCACCCATCCATCCATCCATCCATCCATCCATTCATCCATCCATCCATTCATCATACTCTTGGGAGCTATAACACTATGGTTAATAACATCCCCTTCAAAAAAATCATGTTTCATTTTTGAGAACATATTATGAGTCTATAAAGAAACAAGGCTAAATGTTCTTTATTGGATAGCTTTCAATTTTTAGAACTATGCTATTTTCTCCAGGTACGTAAGAGCCCACCCACACAGCAGAAAAAAATGTCAGGAGTTTTGGAAGGGGAAAATAGATGTTTAACTGTGATATATTTATAGTCAAACACACAGACCTACAATCTTTAAACCAAACTCTCCTCATTATGTATTACATGATGTATCATGTTTATGTGATGATTATTCATAGAAATCACATCAGTTACTCAGAGACAGAATTACTTCTGAGAAGCTCTGGCTTTTACTCTGCATTTGTTTAACCCTCACTTATGACCAGGGCCATTCAATTGCAAGGAACAGACTGGAAGCAATTCTGTTTATTTCCTTGGAATATTTCTTACGATGAAGAAAATAAATCACACTTTTCATTTGCCCCTCAATTACAGGTAATGAATATTAAGGCTCTGGCTAGTGCCAATTATAGGCCATTTTGAAAAGACTGGCATGCTTTGCATGACCTCCTCTGTCCTTGGAAATGGAAGAGTTTATGTCTGATTTGGGAAACTCATTGCTTTGTGATGCAGAAACAGAGCTCAGCTAAGAAAAATACTCATCCTTCCAGTCTATCTTCCTCTGTTTTCTGACTCCTTTCTGATCTTTTTGTGGCTGTCTCCTAGCTGGCTATGTCTCCATCTGCTACACCAGCCCTGTATTTGCCACAGCACCTGGGCTCCATGGTGTACTCTAAGTGTACTGGTGAGTATTTGCACTGGTTTAACATAAAATCACAACCAAAACCCCAAAGTAATGAATCTCAGTGAATCATTCCCTTTGTCTCAAATAAGAACCCTCTCCTACAATTTTGTCCCTGACATGAATAAATCCTGCCTGGGGAAGCAGTCAACAAAAGCAGATTGAGTGAGTGCATGTGTGTGTAGACTTGCAACAGATACTCTGCTGGGAACTTAAAGATCATTTCAATCTCCTTTTCAATCTACCATGGATCCAGATAAATGCTTATGAGCATATCTTGAAATTTTTCCTAAATGATACAACAGGACAACAAATTTTTATCCCAGTAAATAATTACCATATCCCTACTCTGTCAGTTCTTCATGTAATTCATTTCATGCTCTCCTTTTATAACCTCTCTACAGTCCATAGCACTCCCCAGTCCATATACAATTTGCAAGATCTACATTGCCTCTCTTCTCTTTGCATCTTTTCACCAATTTCACTCCTATAGCACTTTAAGTACAAATATTTTTGCTCCATTTCCAAACTTATTGCCTAACTGGGCTCAGATTACAGACCTAACCTAACACTTAAAACCTCCTCTACCTTCTCTCTATAAAAGGACAGGCATGATTCTGATTTTCTCATAGTGTATTCAGTTGCTTCCCTATGCTGAACACTACACTTCAAATACTTTATTTGACACACAATTTTTTGAAGTGTCCTAATTTCAGGAAAAAGAAAGAAATGTATGCTAGTTCTACACAACTGTTGTGCAAAAGCATTTAACACGGTATTTTTAAACTAATTTCAAGAAACTTGGCCTCTAAAAATATAGGCCAGCAGCTCTTCCAAGACATGAAAGAATCAGCTACTTGCTTAGGGATTTATACAACATATACATTTAGAGATTGGTTTGGATAAGAAAAGGGGAAAATGTGCCTGTCCATCCAACCATTAAAGTTTGTCTGGCTCCGTTCTAAAGGAGCTACAACTTGCTGCTATGCTTGAGTAAGCTGTGCTCATGTCAGCTCATTGTACTGGGACAGGATATATGTATTCTGTAGACACCTCAGAGAATGAGAACAAATCTTGCTGTAAGCTCTATTATGTGATACCCTAGGATCTTCTTTTGCTCACTCGCCTATGAAAGACTGTGATAGCTACAGTCATATTCCCTTCTGTATCTCTAACCTACACAACTCTAACACATTCAAAAAGGCAGGAGGGAACAAACATCCATCCTCGGATGTCTTCTGTGAACTGCATTTTCTTATGACAATTGAAATTGAACTTGTAAAATTCTGATGAGATAAGAAATGTTTTATTGGATGGCACAGCGGTCATGCACAGGGGCAGAAAGCTGAAAGATGTTAAAATGTAGAAGTTATTAGTTCTAATAACTGTCTGCCACACTTTGACTAGCTCTTTGTTTCTTTTTTTCCTGGATATATTGCTCCTTAGAAATAATCAGCTGTTATAACTGGCATATACATATTTGGCCACTCTAAGACATGGCATTCTCAGATTCAAGCATAAGATTTTTTTTTCTCAGGCTTCTTAAGAAATTAGATTATTTATACAAATCCATCTCTTCAGAATTTCTCCTGAGGAAGTTAGGATGAGTTTTGACTACTATAGAAAAGTGAGCTTCTGTGATTTTTCTGAAAGGATTAAGCATTTTCAGTAAAAATCTCCATCATCTCTAAAGGCCACTCCTAATAAAGTCACAAGCACCAAGGAAGAAACAGGCCCCACTTGACAGGTCACTGGAGACAGAAACCTGGAAAACTGGATTCAATTTTCAGTATGGTATTGACTCCCTGAATACCCAAGCAAATAATTTCACTTCCTCATGCCTTTGTCTCTCCCTCTCTGTAATAAAGGAGTAATACATCTTGAGATCCAGCTAAAGAGTGTTACATGACATGTAGTCCAAGATTCACTAATGGAAGATCAGAGCCTGCATGAAAAGCTAGCCAAGTTATTATTTGTCATCTTATAGATTCTTCTAAAAATAACTATTACCACCAAAGACTTTCTACATCAGTTCCCTGCACAATAAAAAATATTGAGGACACACATAGCCACAGCAATCTGATTTTAGGTGTACAGGCTCAAGGAAAAGAATCACGGTATGAAGTTTAGCACAGTATAACATTGTAGAGGCCACTATCAAGCATGTCTAAATACTAAGCTGATTTTCACATTTACTTCACTTTCCCCCTCTCCAAGATGCCTACAAAGTAGGAGCTTTCAAAACAATCAGCTTCAGATAAGATCTTGCTGACTCAACATTGGATTTTTATCTGTCAGATGGGAAAAAAATGTCCAGTTACAAAACAGTGGTGTTAAAATCACCCTGCATTTCCAGAGTCCCATGGAGAAATACTACCAAACTTCGAGGAGAGATGATCTTGTTCTCACTCCTCCAGCTGAAAGTGAAGTTTGCATGGGAGCAACCAGATGCGGGCATTTGGCAGGCATGGCCTTCCAGGACGAGACACCAGCACGGTGTCAGCTTCACGGAACTGCTGGGGTTGACTCAGGCTGTCTCAGGAACAACAGCTCCTACTGTCTTTCAAGATGAGAGATTTGAACATCATCATGCATGGGTTTCTGAGGGCTACAGAAATGAGCAATTGCATTCACTTCATTATCTGAAGGCTGTGGCTTGGGCAGGGACACCTCTCACTAGACCCAGTTGCTCAAAGCCCCATCCAGCCTGGCCTTGAACACTTCCAGGGATGGGGCATCAACAGCTTCTCTGCCTTTTAACAGACCACACTAAATAACTAAAACTGCTTCACTTTCTCAGATGACTTGGAATAAAAAAAGAGAATGTTTAAGTATTTCATCTCCTTGAGTTTTCTAGGAATATGTTTGACAGTCCAGTGGGCTTCCATACTAGAAGTGCTTAAAAAAATCCTACACTATTGCTGGAAAACTTGTTTTCTAAAACAATGGCTTCATAATACATATCCCCTAAGGAGACACAGAATGTATTTAGTACAGTAATCTGGAACTAGGTTTAAGTACAAAAGAGAATTTTAAAAAAAGAGAAATGTTCATGAAGGGCATTACTATTGATAAACTGGAAAATACATGTTGCCCTGATATTTCTGCAGTTTCACCGAATGCTTGTGAACAGGAAAGGAGATCCATAAGTCAGACAGATGGAAGACCAAGAAATGACACAGGCATTATTAATTCAGTTATATCATTAGGCTTACAGGAAATTGATAAAATATGTGTAATAAGCATAATGAGCTACTCCCTTTATCTGCACAGGTTCTGAAGTACACCTCTTTTGTGGCATACATCATCTTGCATGCCAGAATAGCTGGATTTGTTTATGATAACTCAGGCTGCTGCTCAAGAGTTCTGCATGTGGCCATCCCTCTCACTCAACAGAAACACACCAGACTCTCCACATTTCTCAAGGATTTCAAGAACCATTAAGCATGGGTAGGTTAAGGCTGCGTGTGGTAGCTTACACAACTACGACATGTGAAAAAAACTCCCACAAAATTCTGAATGGACAGGAGGGTCTAGGACTTTATGCAGAGACATACTGGCTCATCAGAGACCTACTGAGTCCTCTCTTGGTGCTCTTCTAATTGCTTTTAAGCTTCAGTCACTACCCTGGGTAGAGTGACTATCTTATCAGTTTTATTCTCAGTTCCCAAATTCCTCTAACGTAAAGGAGACAGGCAGCTCCTCCTTAAAACAATCACCAAGCTTGCATCTAATGAGACTGTCTGCTTGTGGTATCATTGCCACAGAAGACTAATTCCAGATCTTCAGCTGCTCTCGCTTCACTCAGAAGTATGTTCCTCAGTTGAGGAAAAACTGTTGGTGGTTAACAATAGAAGAAAAATATACCTTTTTTTAAAGAAGTTTTTCTTTACTCTAAAGAGAGTCTTCCCCTTTTCCCTGCCTCAAAAGAAAAGTGATACCTGAGAAAGAACTGAACAATGTGCCCATGTTATTGAGAGAGATATACCTACTGTAATGCAGCTTTTAAATGCTTGTATCTAAAAACCTTTAAGTTATGAGGTAGGAAGACCTCAGACTCATAACACAAGGGCACATTTCATTGCCAACAGTGTGGTTAGTAAAAGAGAATTCTGCAAGCTAATTATTCTTCAATCTCATAATTTATTCTTTCACCAAAATAAAAGGATTCCCCTCTGGGTAGAGCTCCTTCTTCTCCCTCAGGTACCCGACATTGCTGAAATTGAAGGCCATAATTCAATTAACAAAGGATGGGAACTCCTAATGAAAATTAACCATTTAGAAACAGATGTTGATGCCACAGAAATGCCGATACTCTCCATGAAGCACCACGGCTGTCATGTGGATGGGAAAATGCAGAGACATCTGAACTTGGAATTACATACTGGGTGAGGTAACTATACTTGCATCTGCAGACTGCCGTTCAATGAAGTGCTTAAGCACATGCTTAGATTTCATTAATCTGCTTTGCCATATGCTTACATTTATTCTGTACTGGCAACCTCACAAGCCAAAAGGTATACAATTTCACACTAGTGCATTCTCCCCAATTGCTAAACCACCTTTGGATATCTGTGATTTCTTATGGCATACAAAAAAGCAATGCCTAGATTTCAGAATATCATAATTTCAGAATTGTTAGGGTTGGAAGGGACCTCTGGAGATCACCTAGTCCAACGCCCCTGCCAAGGCAGTGTCACCTAGAGCAGGTTACACAGGAGTGCATTCAGTATGGTTTTGAATGTCTCCAGGGAGGGAGACTCTGCAACCTCCCTGAGCAGCCTGTCTAGTGCTCTGCCACCCTCAGTGTAAAGAAGTTCTTCCTCATGTTGAAGTGCAATTTCTTGTGTTTTAGTTTATGGCCATTGCTCCTCGTCCTGTCACTGGGCACCACTGAAAAGAATCCAGCACCATCGTCTTGGCATCTGCCTTTGAGATATTTATATGCACTAACAAGATCATCTGTCACTCTTTGCTCTAAACAGGCCCAGCTCCAACAGCATAAGAGAGAGGCTCCAGACCCCTGATCATCTTTGTGGCCTCCACTGGACATTCTTCAGTAGCAACTTGTCTGGACACAGCACTCCAGATGTGGCCTCACCAGGGCTGAGTAAAAGGGCAGGATCACCTGCCTTGACCTGCTGGCCACACTCTTCCCAATTATCCCAGGATAACATGGGCCCTCCTGGCCACAAGGGCACTGCTGGCTCATGGACAATGTGTCACCCACCAAGACTCCAGGTGCACACCACCAGGTGCTTCTCCGCAAAGCTGCTCTCTAGGAGGTCAGCTCCAGCCTGTGCTGATACTTGGGGTTGTTCCTCACCAGGTTCAGAATCCTGCGCTTGCCCTTGTTGAACATCATTAGTTTTCTCTCCACCCAGTTCTTCAACCTATGAACATCCCACTGAGTGGCAGCCCAGACTTCAAGTGTATCAGCCTCTGCCCCCAGATTCGTATCATCAGCAAACTTGCTGAGGGTACATTCTATCCCTTCATCCAGGTGACTGATAAACAAGTTCAGTAAGACTGGACTCAGCAGATTCCTGATTACAGGCCTCCAGCTGATCAGAACCCTCTGAACTCTGACACTCAGCCAGTTCTCAATTCACCCCACTGTCCATCCCTCTAACCCCCACTTCCTGCGCTTACCTGTGAGGATGATAGGGGAGACAGTGTATTTCCAGATATAGCAAATGAAATGCAAAAGGAACCTCCATCTGTGAAACAGACTCCATGGCCAGGGCTGGAACTCATGCTCACCGTTTGCAAACTAGCACTGCTGAGAAGCTGATCACAGACCAGCACAGCTCATGTGACTCAAGGTTCACACTGATTAATGCCACTGTCAGGCTTCATGTTTAGAAAGCAGCAGATCAAGGACAGTTGGAAACACAATGCCAATATATTAACAACTTTTGAAAGTTTTATATTGTGGGAATAGAGTTGAGGATGTAAAATCAACATAATGAGCTCTGATTCTGTTCCACTCTTTCACATTTTTTCCTTTTGTAAAGCTGTTGTGGAATCTCACCAGATGAATGATTAGGGACTCTTCTAATTTCATAGAGTCATAGAGTCCCATTGGCAAGGACACCATCCACTACACCAGGTTGCTCAGGGCCCTGTCCAAATTGGCCTGGACACTTTCAGGGATGGGGCATCCACAACTTCTCTGGGCAACCTATTCCAGTGTCTCACCACCCTTGTAACAAAGAATTTCCTCCTAATAGCTAATAAACCTACACTCTTTCAGCATAAAACCATTGCCCCTTGTCCTGTCATTATCTGCCCATGTAAAAAATCCCTCTCCCTCCTTTTTATAAGCCCCTGTAATATATTTGAAGGATGCTCCAAGGTTTTCCTGAAGCCTTCTGATCTCCAGGCTGAATGAACCCACTGTTTCAGCCTGCATTCGTAGAAGAGGTGCTTCAGCCCTCTGATCATCTTCATGGCTTCCTCTGGACTCGCTCCAACAGTTCCATGTCCTTCCTGTGCTGGGGACCCCAGAGCTGGATGCAGCTCTCCAGGTAGGGTGTCACCAGAGCAGAGAAAAGGGGCAGAATCCCCTCCCTGGCCCTGCTGCCCACACGCTTTGGATGCAGCCCAGGACACGTTTGGCTCTCTGGGCTGTGAGTGCACATGGCTGGGTCATGTCCAGCCTCTCATCCACCAGCACCCCCGCGTCCTTCTCCTCAGGGCTGCTCTCATAGTTTCTTCTTTCAGTCTCTACTTATGACTTGGACTTGGTGCACTTGGACTTGTTCAAGTCATCATGAGGAAGATTGTGGGCCCACTTCTCAAGTTTGTCCAGTTCCCTCTGGATGGCATAATTTCTGATGGAAATTTATCCATCACTGGTTTAAAGCAATTTACTCTTGTTGTAACATTGGCCTCGAGCTTAACCAGACCGTTTATCTCCCTGGCACTCACTCAGTGCATTCAGAGATAGCAATAATTTCTCCTTTCAGCATTTTCTTCTGTGAGGCTGCATGAGAGACTACAACAAACCTCCCTTTGCAAGGTAACAAAAACAAGAAAAGAGATCAGAGTGGATAGAACCACTGTTTCTGAATGTGGCTACAGTCTGTACCAGGAGATTCCAAATTCTTCTCAATAGATATTTGTACAGTGGTTCCAACATACCTACCCAGTCTATCCGTGTCTCCCCAAGTGTCCCAGAATCACTTAGATGGGAGGTAGTCTCGGGATTGCAGCCTTCCCATCAGGTTTTGAACACTGCCAGGGACAGAGATTCTCTGGGCAACCTATTCCTGTATGCAATTTGTAACTATCTTCAGAGCAGAAATTTTTTCTTACAGTTACCCCAAATTTTCCATCTCGGTTTAGGGCCACTGTCTCTCATTCTTCTGCTGTGCATCTCAGGGGTAAGCCTAGCTTCATCTTCTTGACACTCCCTCACAGATCCCAGAAGATTGTTTCTAGACTTCTTTTCTTGCTTTTAACAGAAACGTATTCACTCAAAATCCCCTGATTTTAGGATTAAGAGAGAAGCCTGTGCACTCTCCTGAAGGTCATTGGCCCAGCTGCAGTGCTGCCAAGTACTTTTGACTGGAGCTGACGTGAGAGTGACAGACACATTACAGCCTTAAAAGACAATGAAGAATTCAAACCCTGATCACCATCTGCTCTTGGGATGTTCTGTTAGAGCAGAGAGAGCCCTGAAGTAATGTAAACAGTTGCTATCAAAATGAAGAAAATTCGGATTGCCTAGTCAATCACTTCCCATGGCAAAGCTGAATAGTTCTACCTAAATCTTGTTTATCAGTGTAATACAGCATTTTCCCTAGAACCTCTGAGATTACCAAATATTATCATTCTTCTGCCCTGACCCTTTTTTAATATTAAGAGTAAATGCTGAAAATCCATACAGTTGACACCACTGCCCCGGCAGATGCAGAATTAACAGTGATACTATAAGGGATTGCAAAACCCTAAGCCATTTCACAAAGGGATTGAATTGAAGAGATAACACATTTTCAAATATAACTGAGGCCAGAATACAGATGCTCACCTTCTACAACTTCAACTATTGCCAGTACTCAGATGTGAACAGAAAAGACCATTATTAAATTTACCTCTAAAGGATTCTATAAACCCTTCAGGTCAACAACTGAGTGTTCAGCATTTTGATTTTTTTGATTTTGTAGTAGAAAATAATTTATCACCTACTATCACTTCCATTTTTACTGTTATTTGCATTCAGGATAGGAACAATAATATTGATTTTCCCCGCTATATTTTTGATTGTATGAAATAAAATATTTTCCATTAATTTTCTTTCTAGATAAGGTTCTGTCACAGATTACAGACTTCTGATACTTGTTAGTTTCCCTGCAGAACTTTCTGTAACTCAGATAGGGAGTGAAAAAAATTGCACACCCCTAAACTATCACCGAAATCCATTTAATACTCAAAGAGGAAAGTTGTTACTGCAAAACTCTGGTGAAATTCACCTCAAGCAAGGCAGTAAGACGCCTTCAGAAAGACAGTGCCTCTTAGTGGGTAGAACAGAATCCCAGGACTTGAGGAATTTGGGCTAACAAAATAAAGCTGAACGAAGAGTTACAGCACAGCAATGATTTCAGGGTGATGCAAAGGCACACTGCAGCAGGTATCACCCCAGTAGTTTCCAGTACTAAAGATGGGGCTGCTTTGGTCACTGTTACAACAAAATAAAGATGAAACATTGTGAGACCCAAGTGGAATATGATTCTATGATTCTATGAATAGATGAAGTCAGAATGACTGGGCATTGATGAATTAATGCTTCATAGCACAGCATTGTAACTGCCAGGAGGAGACAAACCCTGGGAAAAAACTTCAGGGTAGGAGTGACTGCTTAACTTAAAGCTAGAACATTTTAGACAAAACTGAGCTAAAAAACTAAGATAAGATGATGTACTGAGAAAAGACAGTTGACGAGATCCAAGAAAAATCCAGTGGGGAAAAAAAAAGGAAAGTAGAAGAAAAAAGATTAGATAAAGAAAGTAAGATCTTGCAGTATGATGACTACTTAGTAAGGAGAATGGCATCTGATAAAGCAAGGCACAGAAAGTATGCATAATTATTCCCCTGAGTCCCCTTAACTCTTCATGTCTAATGGTTGACCTTGAAATTCAAAACATCGCATTACTCCTTCCAGGTGTTAGGTGATAGACAAATATTTTAAACCACAATCATAAAAATACTACAAAATCAATCTCCTAAGTACCAGTCTATGGCACCTTCATACAGAAAAGCATTTGCATAATGTTCCTTTTTTAAAGTATAAAAATATGGCACTTTGTAGAAACAGAAAGCTTATTAAGTTATGTACAAAATATATAAATCTTTTGGTCAGATTTGGAATTCATATTAACAGTCTTTTAAAGTGTTTTTGACTTTGTTTTTTTACTTTTTGGCCAAAAATCTGTTCACAAAAAGCTTAGGAATTCTTTAGCTTGCTACAAAATCCCCATATAGGAGTAAAGTCCTACCTGGGAAAAAACCCAGACAAAACTGGACTGAACACACACACACACTCTCCAGCTTTGTTCCACTCAGTTACAGAATAAAGATAAGGGAACACACAGCAAGTGAAAATACTGTTGTGGTCTTCCTCAGCTTACCAATACTGTCAAAACAGGATAAAGTTTTACCAGCTTTCTATTGACCCCAGCATCAGCTCCTACCAATAAACAAATGTCATAGACAAACATTTTTTATCTTGCTGCTGACCATTTAATGTAAAGCAGAAGAATTGTTTTATAGTATGCAAAATTATTAATACTACATTGCATAAAAAAGCCTGAAGTATCAGATGACTGCAGAAAGAGGTTTGTGAAGAAAGGGGGTGAAGAAATGGATTAAGATTTTGAAGGAAAGAAAAGTAATTGACTAGTTTGGAGAAAAAAACCCGCAACAAATCAGCTCTAAGATAAATAGCTTTGTAACAGAAAACTTCTTGTGGTTTCCATAAAGCAACAAAATAGATATTATCATATTGACAAGATGATATCACAACAGCTAGGGGCAACAACAAAGAGCAGGAATCTCATTGGAAGAGTTTTATTTAGGCCAAGGTTCTC
Source organism: Platysteira castanea (assembly GCA_013397175.1). Taxonomy (NCBI): domain Eukaryota; kingdom Metazoa; phylum Chordata; class Aves; order Passeriformes; genus Platysteira; species Platysteira castanea. Next base: position 203,373 of record VYXC01001398.1, read on the forward strand.
CTGGATGATCATCCATCAGCAGCTGCAGTAACTAATTAAAAATCTGGACAAAGATTGAAAAAATCTGGGAGCAGAACTGTTGACACTTACCAAGCGTAAGTTATTGATTCAGAATCAAACTGGATGACTTCTGAATTTAGAAGTACCTAAGTAATCCAATTAGGCTCCTTACATCATCTTCTCTTGCAGACACCATTAGGATGTGAATTTAAAAACAGCTGTGTGATTATCATATCCTGCTATAGAGTAAGACTTGTTTCTTAACAATTACAAACAGATGAAAATCTCATTCAATAAAGACTATTCTTTTTCACTTGGCAATAATGGTTTGGTATTTTCCTTTCCTCTCTTAAAGATAGGTACTTTATTAAACTGGTTACCTGCAAGCTAACAAATTGATTTATGAAGTTTTTGTTGTCAGTTTTTCTTCCTTATAAAGAAGTAATCCATAACTGTTAGGTGTCATCCATAAAGTTGATGCAGGTTGCACTTTTTTAACTGGTGCTAAATAAACTGTTTAAAAGGATTTGACTATTTCAAAAGCTAATTATTATTTCTAAGGTTCTACATAAGCTTTGTATATTTCATACTACACATCTGCTGATGTTGGAATAGAACAAGGTTACAAAGAATGTAGCTGTTAAGAGGAAATCCACCCAGAAGTTTCCTTTTGTAACAGTGAGAAGCAAGATAACAAGTAGATCTTTTCCAGGTAAGAATGTTATTGACAAATATGAATAAATTTTGGATCACTGATATTCAGTAAAACAGAGAAATCCTGTGCAAACATGAAGCAACACCACTTCATAGCCATTAATAATCATTAAATAAACCTAAGTCCTTTAACCCTGTAGCCTTTTGAAGGTCACATTTACACAGGCCCACTACCTTACCACAGGATAAGAATGAATTGGTCCAGCTGGATAACCCCAGGAAAGAATAAAAATACAGACTCTAGTTGAAGTCTTATTTTAAGAACAGAAGTCGAGCTGTAACCAAATCATCAAAGTTTCTTACCAAAGAAGGCAGCTAAACTATCAACATAGCAACTTTTTTATTTTTGAGAAGCCACTTCAATGTAATACTAAACCTCTGGAAGCAGAAAACCTCTTTCTGCAAGGTTTTCTGTGAAGGACTCAGGCTCCCAGAGAAAAGCTTGATTAAGACTTTTCCTCAGCTAATATTTTCAACATTGCAGTGTCTCTGTGCGGCTGAATGGCCAGCTTTCTCATTGGAAAAGTCACAGGAAAAGGTATTTATCAAAGAACAAAAAGTTGTATATTTGTGAATTCCACAAGGAGCTTGAGGTACAGAGACTGACTGCTTTGCCAAGTAGGTTGAGTTCCAATAGTGCTCTTTCAGAAAAGGTACCAAACAGGAGAGTGAGCCTTTCAGGACAATAAACACTGTAAGTAATAAATGCATGTTTAAATATCAGATATATTCTTAAATACCTTCCTTTACAACTGCAATATATTTGAAACTGAATTTACCCATCAAGAAAAAAAATATAGGAATAGAAGACAATAAATTACCAGATCCCAAAATTATCCCCCATAAGAGGCACATTCATTAAGGATTTTCTCCACTGAGTGCAAGCCAGATCTGCTTCTTACACATATGAGGCAGTATAGAACTGATTGGATAACTCATTCTTGAGGTTCCTGCAAATTTCAAGGGACTGGCTGCCAGAGAGAAACTCAGAAGTTGAAGGTATATACCCTGAACTTCCCATTAAACTTTACAAGCACGGACACAAACCAAATCAAAAAACATTGGCACAGAGAATTGCCGCAACAAGCCCCAGCAAAGTTTCTGTCTGTGCACCTTCTCTCACATCTGCTGCAGTGTCTCCATCTAGGAGCAGACCTTCATGCCGAGTCACTCTGTCTGCACCTGTAAATTGGTTCAGGTAATGGCTCTGGAACTCAAGCCAACCGGCACAGCAGTGCTCATGTGCGTGTGGCTGTTCTCTCTTGGCCCCACGACAAGGCGGTCCCTTCCAAACGCTTCAGGAGCAGCTCCTGGCCTGTGCTAGACCTGGAGCGTGCCCAGGCGCCATCTGCGAGAAGGATGGCTGGCTCCCACTGAAACTGTGCTCGGGACCATGCTAACTCATTATCTGCACAGCTTTCTGTAGGGCAATATTTATGTTAATTAAGGGCCTTGCTAGTACTGTTGTTACTATTACCATGATACTACGTTCCACCCCAGTGCCGAGCGGAGGATGTAATGGCATTTTGTAAATAACTAAACGAGCCTCACAGTACCCATTCAGAGAAGGACATGGGTTTTACCCAATTTACAGTCTAGGAGACTGTGAGATCAAAAAGACTACCCAATATACTTCTCTTGAAGGAAATGGTGGTAAAGAGCCAAGAATGAGTGGGATTCCTGATTCTTATTGCTCACATTTAGCTGCTGGGCCACTACCTATGATGTTAAATTATTAATCATTTCTCACAGGGAAGGCAGGCATGCACTCACAAGAATAGCTGGGTGCAAGAAAAAGGGTTATCAAAGTATTCACACACTCTTTCAAAAGAGTTAGTTAACTGACAAAAATATGCTGCTGTAACACATTTTCATGTGTAGGCAGCAATTCTTCTCTTCATCCTAAGGCTGGAATCCTGTGTGGGGAAAACTGAACTGCTCAGTATATGTAAAAGACAGGCCTCATTAACTCTTGGACATCTTCTCATTTCTTGGTCATAAATCCTATTACCTTGTATTACAAACTGCCATAAAACTCACAGATAAAAGATAATTTATGCTCAGTGTACAGAAGCTAATGTTTCTGTACTCCTGAGGAGCACACAACCAGAAAATGAGAAAGTATGTATGTGAAACCTTAAGCCATTCATATTGAGCATGGCTAGCATGATAAACATGACTCTAAGGGCCTTATGCTCTTCAGCCAGAGTATAGTCTAATGGTAATTGATATTACCAAATTTCAAACATAAAATGGATGAACTCTTGCACAAAATATCCTGCTTATAAAGACTAATTACTCCTTATTAAAAATTCAAGCTTTCTTCCCTCCCCCACTACAGAAAGAAATATGACATCTATTCAGTACACAAGTACATTTTTTCTTTTTTTGTTTTTTTAAAATTCCAATCATCACATTAGAAAATGCTTCAGAACAAGCATCACATCTTAGAATTCTTACAAAGTCTCCCTATTTTTGACTCCTATCCTAATTACTGTTGCATGGCACACAAAAAGTAACAGCCTTTGGAGTTGACAGAATCAAAGGCAGCTCAATCTTTTATTTGCTTTTACTCTGAAGCAATTTAAATTCTTCAGACTTTGGCACTGATTTTAACTGTGTTGGTTATCTGCTTAAAGGAGTATTTTGCTTTAGTGAAGACTGAGCAAAAGTGCTCATTAAGCTGCTTCTTATTAGTTTTCATTTCCCATTTAGACAAGAGAAAATCTTTCACTGTCAATTTATAAATTCTGTAGCTACAAATCATGTTCTCATTGTTTGAGCCCTTCCATAGATGCAACTCGTTTCATGCTTGTTTTCTTTTCTTAAATATTTGTCTAGTGGTTTGACATGTATTGGAATTCATTTATCTAAATTTACCTACTTATGGCCTATATATCTACATTTCAGCCTCCCACCCAATTTCTCCATAGAGAGCATGGAGACAGGTATTTATGGGATGTAATTATTCTCATCTTTTTTTTCTTTTCCCTACAGGAGCTCATCCTTAAAGGTCAGAAATGAACATAAGAGAGTTTACTTCCTTGTAGTTTTCTTCGCTTTCCACGCCAAAACATTTTTATCTATATATTTCAAAAACTTGCACTGTCTGTCTGTCTATTTCCCAAGAAATGCCTCAACACTCAAAGTTCTAACTACTGTTACATGCAGTACCTGGATAATGTTATTGGCTGATGAAAAAAGGCTTTGTTTACCTGGTCCGCCTTGGTTGGTAGTCTGCATGGGAGTCCAAATCAGGCATTGTCCTTGCTGTCTTCCTCTTACCACCCTGAAGACTTTTAGCAAGTCCATAAGCATGTTTCCTGCGACACTGTGGGCCCTTTACAAGTGTGTTAAATATTGATGTGTTTCTTCTACTGTAACCCTCTATATATTGTAACAATTTCAAAGCAATTAATAGATTTTTGGTATCCTTAGATATCGACTCACACCATCCTCCTCTTAGTTTCTGCACTAGCAACTATAAATTCAACAGCTTGACTTGTTACTCCCCTTGGTATACTTCCTAGGGCTCTTATGGAATTACCAGTTTATCTGCTGTATCCAAATATTTTGGACTCTGCCTAGGTACACATCGCAGAGAAGCACTTTCCTGCTATACTGAACCAAAGGCTAATGTTTTTCGGAAGCAAAAACATAATTCTGTTTTGCTCATATATTTTATCCAAAGAACCCAATAAAGACCAGATTCTTCTTCCTGAAGAGAGAAAGGTTTTCCATCTACATTGCTAGAAAAAGCAACATGCTCTCAACTTTATCATTTGCATTAGCATTTGAATCTCAAAACCTTGCTTCATTTATTCCAGTTTCCAGACTTGCATCTTGAACAGTCAGTGGATCTCCCACTGTGTTAAACTCCCTCCTACCTTGATTTTAAATTACAAAGGGGAGAGGGGGAAAAGAGAGATTGTCATGATTGTGGCTGTTTGCAAGAGAAAAATATCAAGCTGAACTCCATACAAAAAAAAAAAAAAAGGTACTTCCAAGCTTAGGATCCTTGTTTCTCTCAGTTTATAAACTACTCACTTTTTTTAAAGAAAAGCAACTATGCAGGATTAATGTTATTATCTGGTGGTACCAGAACAGTTGACTGAAGATGCTGACAGTGACAGGTTTAAACCAACAATGAAAAGCAATGTTGTGTCAAAGTTAGCACTAAGATTGTTTATATGGCCTGCCCTTATATCTGCCCCTTATTTCTGTATGCTAGAAATAGCTTGAAGTTTCCTGTGGAACTCTGCCCAAACATTAAATGCTTTTTGTATGGCATTATTAAAAACAGAACAAAGAAGTTTCCAACAAACAAAACAATTAGCAACCTTCCATTTCTATTTAAAATGCAAAGATCATGATTTTTTTTTTTCAAGTTGGAAAGGGTTTAATTATTCATGGAAGACTCATGAAAGCAACCTTAGGCATGGCATTTTAAAGCCGCTTATGGAAAAGATGAATGAAAATAATTAGAAATGTTTCCAGTCTGAGCAAGAGTTTTGTAAGCTAAACTGGAAATTGTCCACTTTATTTCAGCTCTTCAACACGTTCTTAAAAATACCCTAAAGGAAATTTACACTGGTCAGTGAAGTACTGCACTCACAGATCAATCACAAGCAAGTTACTCCTCAGTTTTAGATTTTAACCACAGTTATCCTTTACTTCTCTTTGCCTCTCACTCTCCTGCCTTCATCCATTTAGCTGTGCAAGTAATGATCAGAGTAATTCCTCATCATACTGGCAAAAGAGCTCCTGTGCCTACTACCTTTCCTGCCGACACTGCTTCAAATTGTTAATAGAGCACCTGTCGCTGTGGCTCTAAATCTATAATCTCATAGAACCTCATTAACGCTTTTCTCAAATTACAATGAAGCATATCTGGTGCAAGGTTGTGTCAAATTTACCTGTGAATGTTATTTATTTTAATGGAATAAGCTTTCCAAGAGAAATTGGGAAAGTTAGGTAGGCTTTTAGAAACCTTGCCAAGGGGAAAAGATATTTTCCAAAAAATAAATGAATCACTGTTAGAGAACAGTGTTTGATGTTTAGATTTGCCTTTAATTTAAATCTCAGAAGCAGAAGACCAGCAAGGTCTTTGTGTGTGTTGTTTTATCAATCAATAAATGCAATAACAGACCTGAAAAACCACAGAAATAACACATCTTAAATAAATTCCCTTGTTGATGCTAGATGGATTCCCATCATAATGAACTGCACCACTTGGACTGCATAAGAGCTCTGCCTGATGTGTATGTCAGGAACTCCCTCATAACATCCTCTTACATCTTTTCTTTGTTCCTCTTACTGCAGACATCCTTATTGCTACTCAACATGCAAAAGGGCTGTTTGTTAAATTTAGACTTAGTGGAATCTAACTTAAAAGCCTGATTTTATTTTTTTCCCATTTATAATCAATGTCCTACATTTACCCATATCAGTTTTTGTACTTTCTGGTTTTCTTGTTTCTCCCCTTTTAAACAAATCTATCCTGAACAAATTAAACACAATCTTTCCCAAAAGAGGAATTCAGAGCCCATCATTTGCTGTCCACTTGCCTGCAATGTATTTTATATTTCAGCTCTGACCCTACAGAACACAACTGAGAAAATGAGCATTTAATGGTGCAAGACCTAGGGTGTCAGAGTGGGTGGAAAGTCAGCTTTATTATGAAGTAACTTTTCACAACACTTACAGGTTGAAGCAGGTAAATCAGTGAGCACTCCTGGAGAACTATCACTGGAGAAGGAGTGATATTTGTTGCATGAAAAAGCGTTTCTACTGATGCCATTGTTTGGTCAAACCGTCCTCCAAGTCCGCCCAAAGTCACAATCACATCGATCTAAAAGACAGAACAAAAAGACTCACCAAGAAAACTCCCAGGAATGATCTCTAGACCCTGAAAATCCACAATAAAATCATTTGGGGAAAAAAAAAAAAGAAAAAAAATAACCACTGACTATAAAAAAGCAAATGTCAAATACAGTTATTTTACTCTCATTACTGTGATTTTTAAGCTGAGTACTAAAGCACTATAAATTCATGGCCAATATGTGGTACTTTTAAAAAGGACCATAACCATTCTCCCTAAAATACAGGCCAGTCTTTGAAGGTCCTTACCTGTCTGTCCCAAATATATAGAGTCTAAGATATATCACTCCATATATAAGCTCCTCAGGTAAATGTTGTATATCTGAGCCATAGGATCCCCAGTTCTTTACATCATTTCATTATTATACTCACGGTTCACAGAGCAAATAAAAGAAATTTCAGGTTACACCATTATGTGTCATTCTCATTCCTGCAACACAGCATTTCAATGTACAAGCAATACCACTCAAAGGCTGGCCCTGCTCAAGATTAAAAGCACTACTGTACAGGAAATTCCATCCCAAGAGACTAGGACATCATCTCCCAGCTGTCAGGAACAGACAGCCGCAGGAGCACTCTCCAGTGCCAGTCCCAGACACACAGAAAACACCTCCTGACTGCTTGCAGTATGCCATGGAGTTGCTCCTGCTCAATTCTCTCACACAGCTGTTCAAGATTCTGAACACTTTAATTCCAATAAGCAGAAAGGGAGTATTCAAAAGGCTTGGTTAAGAGCTTTTGGGTCCTTAAATAAAAGGTCACTGAGTGCAAAGTATTATTATTATTACTTCCATAATGTAGATCAGTTATGTTCAGTAACTGTATTTTAAAAAGCTAACACTAAGTCATATCTAGGGCCCTAAGATATTTCAGCTCTGAAGTCTTTAGAAGCTGTTTTGACAATAGCCATCTGGTTAAGTTTCCAACTTTACACAGCTTAAGTCTATGGTTTCTGTGATTACATGAAGTTTTACTCAGCCCAGGAGCCACATAATGGTGCTCTGTGTATCTGGAATGATGTATTAATAGCATCAGCTTCTATTTTTATTACCAGGTCTAGGGCTTTATGATTCTGTTGAATACTGCTTTGCATGAAAATTAAGGTCTTTTCCTTCCTTGAAGAGATATACCATCTTTCTCATCACCACCAGGAAAATTCTTCAGAGGCCAGAGTGGATCAATATAGCACATTACACTAGCAGCAAACACTGAAACAAAAAAACCTTTCCTTGTACTGCTGACAGGATGTATTTCCTGTGCAGATTACAGATCACACAGACCTAATGTACAACCAAGAGAATATGAATAGTAGGAAAACCTATCCTTAAACAGGAGACAAAACAGCAAAAGGTAAAAAGCATGTGTTCCCAGCTAAGCCATAATACCATAATATATTTTCCCTTTTATTGATTCCACTTTAGAAACAAACTGCTTTTGTTTGACTGGTGATGACTGTGAGTTAAAAGGGCAGATCAATTCTCTGAAAATAATGCTACTATAATAAGACCCACCAACACCCATCAGTTCCCTACCAGACAACCAGCACTAAAATGCTCCCCTCCTTCCCCAATAGAGGCCACAGGGAAAATCTGCTACTCTGACCTGGAACCACAGTGAACTTAAGGTGGCTTGACAAAGGATCAGGATCCACACGTATGTTGTTTTTCTTCTAGGCAATGGGATTGAAGCTTAAATATTACCCTAGATTAGTCTTCAAGAAACTGAGCAACTACTTCATAGTTTCTTGGTGTATATATGTCTCACCATAACATGAACTTGTTTATTTTGGCTTTGATGACTGGTACAGTGTAAAAGGTAAGAATGAGGGAAATGAAGAGTTCCTTTGATTTGGAATTGAAATGATGCAATAACATTCCAAAGGTGTCTTCTTTCCCTTGTGAAACTGCCAGTACGTCAGAGATTGACTGCGCTATTACTACCTCACGTGTACTTCCCATGAAGTACAGGACTCAGCTCAAGCAATGACATGCTCAGTAACTGCAGAGTTGTGGCAGAGACTGCCAGAGTACTGCAGCTGAAGAAAAATGCAGCACAAAAATACTTCTTGTATTTTCAAATAATACAGAATCCTACTCAAAGTGCTACTCCTTATTCAATTTTAACAGTGAAGTCTTGTGGATTGGTTACCAAAAAGGAAGAAAATAAAACAAATATACCATGGAGTAGACATGTTGAAAAGGCATTCATAAACCAGAAGTATGGCATTGAGGTGTGTTGGAAGAAGGATAATAAAGATATCCGAAAAGGGAATGTATCTATTATTTAGCGTTTGCATGGATTGTGAAAATGAAAGACACAAGTATCTGACAGGTATGCAAACAAACCCAGCTGGGGTATGAGAGGAATAGACAGAGAGAAAAGCTGAAATTCCGCACTTCTGTGACAGTTTACAGTACCACCTTTCACTGGCTAATCGTGGCAGAAGTGACGGGCATCCAGACGTAGGATTTTCATAGCCTTTATCTGAAGGTCTAGGTATGCACGCTTTGTTTATTAAAAATAAAAAAAAACACAGGGAGGCTAAGTGCAAACAAAGCCTCAAGAACCTTTTCATCCTAAAGCTATCACCACTGTTAAAAAAAACCCCCAAAAACACAACACAAAAATCACAAACTAACAAAACAATCAGTTCCTTCCCTGCAATCACTGCTCCTCTCACTCTGCCAAACACTTAAGAAAATGGATGTGCCATAAAAGCATGTACACAACTCTTTGTCATTCCAGAACCTAAGACAAAGTAAATACCCAAGAACTGGACATTTGGATATTCCCACTCTACAGAGAGGAAAGGCCATTAGTTTTAGTGCTATGATTTCCTGCATACCACAGGCTACAGAATTAATCCTGCTACTGCTAATGAGCCCAGCAGGCAACATTTGACCAACACGCTGTACTTCAGTTGAAATGTCCATGCTTCACTTAAATGTCCCATCACCAGCTCCCTTACACAATTTGTTTTCACACTGTGTCTTTTATTTCCTGAAAAAAAAGGACATAAAATCATAAATAACTACAGAGAACAGCTTAGATCATTGCAGGCACATTCTCTTGGACTATCTATAACCTGATTTAAATACAGAGTATCTTTAAAGGCCATCAAGCTTTAACTTAGAAATAGCTGAAGATCTAAGGGTAGGATGGAGTCATCTTTAAATTATACACCCATATGTTAGTATGCCTTGAGAAAGTTTTACAAGTCACTACCAAACAGCAGAGCAGTTAAAAGGAGAAGGAAAGCATCAAGTAAGACTTTGTACTGGCAATTCAGGGATGTACTTTTTCCTTCTACTGCAAGCTCTAATTTAGAGGGTGCAGTAACCAAGGGGAGCTGAGGCTCCCACCACATCAGAGTGAAGTTGCTCAGGCTCCTGCTTCCACTCTCACAGACGACTGAAATGGACAACCTGCTGTAAACTGTTTGCAGGCTTGCTAAACACTGTGGAAGCTGGCCCAGCTGACATTCCTATTTCTAGTATGAATGGGTTAAATATAAAGAAGATTTTCACTTTATGACTGAGGAGTATGCATTTAAGGACACAGGAAGCTGGGAACTGCCTGGAGTGGGTGAAGAGAGTACAATATCTAGCTTTGCAATGTCAGCATCACCATGACATACGAGAGTGAAGTCCAAGGCTCAAACTGACACCAAACGATGCCCACTGTTTTCAAAACCATGCTCATTATCTCTGATAAGAAATCCTCTCCCGAGGGAGAGAACAGACAACTCAAAGGACTTTCTTCCCCATGAGCTCACTTTCAGCCAGATAATGTGCAAACAAACATGCCTAAGTCTCAGGGAGGTGGGTAGATGAAAGGAAACCAATTTACTGACAACAATCAGCAGCACTGAATGAACTGAAAAAAAGATCTCCCCTAAAGGAAAAAGGGAAGGCAAGAGTAATCAAGATGTTGTAAAAGTTCTGGAGTCATGACTAAACCTCCCCTGCTCTGAGATCATGGAGACCATCCATTGCTAATATCCAAGATATTAGTATGCCAATTACAGGTTAGATATCTGATTGGAACATAGAGGGGCTTTAGCACCTTCTCACTTCACTGAAATCTTTTCATCTTCCGCAGCCTTTCTTAATTTTCTATAATTCATAAGACTATTCCTTTAATTTAATTTAAGTTTTAAATGAATATGACGTACACAACAAAATTATTGTAGTAGTATGCATAGTATGTTGGAAGTTTATTATGTGCTGAAATATATATACATATATAAAATATCCCGTTTTGAAAAACAAACAATTAAGTAGTAGCGTGAATAGTACATTTATTATTGCTTTATTGGTTTGTCACTTCATCAATTTTGGCCAGTTTACAAGAAAAGCATTTTCTTCTTCATAAGGCAATTTGTCAGCTCAGGATGTGGTTTAAAATATTTTCTGGTCTTTCCATCAGCTTCAGTACTGAAGACTTTAAAACACACCAAGCACTTCCCTTGATAACAAATGGGCCAAGGTAGATTTTACCTTATTTGCCCACAGCTGTATCAGAGCTCTAGTGCTGGCCAGATAAGTAATTTTTTTATATCATCCTCAAAATTGCAATGTAAATTTAATGAACTATTAAAATTCCACAATCCAATGTTAAACATGTAGCAAGACAATGTCCACTCGAGTTGATTATACTGCCTCCTTAGCTCAGTGTTTTACATAAAAGGTATGATTCATTTCTGTAGGAATGATATGCTGAACCACACAGCAGCGTCTGAACTTTGCTCAGGTAGAATCCTCTTTACTTTGGTCAGAATGTTCTTGTTGCTTCAGCCATCTGACTCTTCCCGGGAACAAGAGCTCTCAGTCAAAGGCTGCCATCCAGTCTGCGTACCTGAGAGGATAACCTTCAATCAGCTTCATCCTCACCTCACTGACTCCACTAATCTATACATTATATTGTTCCAGCTCCCTCACAAAGCATTTCTTACTTTTTATCTTCATTTTCTTACAGTTTCACCCAAGTGCTTTCGCTATTTGTAATGTTTTTTAATTTCAAATAGGAGGTTAATTCTCTCTGGTAATGACAATAAGTATGCAAACAGATTGCATTTGTCTGTTTAAAGCAAGGAAGATGTATGATGGTAAAATGGAAATGAGAAAGATAATCTCAAATACAGAAACAGACTTGAGTTGCTGGAAACATCTTAAGCTTGGTTTTACTACTGACTTGTGTTTACATCTCTGGTTGAGTGACTATTTCATTTCAAAAAATGAAGCTTTGGCTTTGCCCTCTCTTGCAGGTAAATGGAATGTTTGAGAGTGTATATAACACAATGTAGCATTAGTTTTGTGGAACATAAACTTTGTAAGCATTGACTTAATTCTTTATTACTTAAAGCAACCTTATCTACAAAATTCATGTGAACTGCTGGATCCCAAGAAATCTCAATTTGACTTCCTGCTTTTGTGCTGAATATTTGTGTATGACCTCAGTCAAACAGTCCTCACTGTGCCTCAGGTAGAGAGGGGACAGCAACAACCCCTGCTCTGCTACTGCTGGTCAGCTGGAGCAAAGCTCTGCAATTCCTTCTGCGTGCAAGATCAGGGTCACTGGAATTCCTTATTGCCTCAGACTTTCTGGATGAAAGGTTTTTCCCTACTCCCAACTGTTACCATGCTGTTCTGAGTAGGTAGAAGTGCACTATAATTCTTAAAGCAATCTGTTTATCGATGCTGTGGAGGAAAATGTGTGCTGGTTTTGATCCAGATACATTTGTTTTGTGAATGAACAAGGATTCCAGGACTATCAATTGCTTGTTTCTGAAAAATCATAAAATCTTCTCATCTTTTAAAACAGTATGAAAAAACCTTCACAAGCATCAGGCTAACCTTTCCATTCCCATAACTGAACTGCTGTAATCTGCAGTGTGCACTGTGGTATCACTCCCATGCAAGTGTGAAATCAGTAACTAAACTATCATATCCCAAGAATGGAAGTCTTAGAATGGATTTGTATTAGGAGCAATGCAAAAGGACCTTTAAAGATGATACTAAAATGGTCAGGCAAATCTCTTCAGTGATCTAACAGCCACTTGCATCCAGTGCCAAAAGCTGTGTTTGGCACATGCTGTGGTTTTAAGAATTCTGAATACTGCCTCCAGGAGTTAAAATAAGGAAATACATACTAACTACAAACTGTCATCAATGAAAAATTCAAGAAACGAAAAAAATCTTCTTCAAGAGAATCTGTTCATTGTGAGCTTTGTATTTCACATTTCACTTAACTCTGGCTGTCAGTCTTTACTGTAGTAGTCCTCCTCCCCCTCCCTCCAATACACTTCTGTGTTGTCACAAGATCAGCAGGGCAACACAAGTACAACCCACTGCTTCCCAGCCAGCAGGGCCCCCACCCCCTGCGCTGATGCCTCATCCCATGTGGACCCCACTACCCTCATTAAGGGCCAGCCTGCAGCCTGTGCTGGAGGTTAACCCAGTCCTCCAGTGCCAGCAGGTGGGAAACACACTGCACAGGGAATAGGCTCTTTGTTGCAAAGAGTCTCCCTGAAAGCCTCTATTATTCCCCCAAGGGATACAGATCATGATCCAAACTAGGGAGCCTTGCCCTGGACTGCGGCTCCTGCTGTAGCCTGCCTGGCAGAGTCTTGTACAGGAAGGTCCCTGGCTACTCAGGACCTGATGGATCAGACACTCTAAGTTCAGCCTGCCAGCCCACAAACAGGATATATATCCTAGGTCAGTGAGGATACTGAGTGATGTGTACCTCTGCACACCTCCATGAGCCCTGACAACTTCCCTTTGATTTCCCTTACAGTTCTGTGGTGGGTTAATCTCGGCTGGCTGCCAGGCATTCACCCAGCCTCTCTCACTCCCTCTCCTCAACAGGACAGGAGGAGAAACTGAGATGAGAATGCTCATGGGTCAGGACAAGGACAGGGAGATTGTTAATTATCAATTACCATCACAGGCAAAACAGACTTGACTTGGGGAAAATTAATTTAATTTATTGCCAATTAAAAATCAATTTAGAGAAGAAAAAAAGACAAAACTAGACCCACCTTTCCATCACCCATCTTTTTTCCAAGCCCAACTTCATTCCTTCATTCCTCCATTCCTGACTCCTCTATCTCACCCCTCCCCTGAGTGGCACAGGATAACAGGGGACTGTGGTCAGTTCATACCAGCTCCTCTCTGCTGTTCCTTCCTTATCACGTTCTCCTGCTGCAGTGTGGGGTTCTCTCCACAGAATCCAGACCTTCAGGAACAAACTCCTTCACCGTGGGTCCCCCATGTGCTGTGGCTCCTGTCAGGAGCCTGCTTGTCTTCACAGCCTGCAGCTTCCCTCAGGGCACATCCACCTGCTCTGGCACAGGGCCCTCTGCTGCCTGCAGTGTGGATATCTGCTCCACCATGGCGTTCCTTTGTTCCATGGGTGGATACCTGCTCCAGCATGGGCTCCTCTGCACAGGCTGCAGCTCCCTCAGGAGAGATCCATCTGCTCTGCCCAGGGTTCTCCAGGGGAATCTGGAGGCTGGAGCCCCTCCTTCTGCTCTCCCCTTGGGGCTGACACGGCGGTTTTGTCCCCCTTTTCCCCTCATCCCTCCCTGCCTGGGCTGAGGGGCTCAGCTGTGCCTCTCCCCATGGACACCCCTGCACCTCACCAGCACCTGGTCACACAAACCTGATCGCTCATTACTGCGCCTGTTTCTCTAGAAGGTTGAGATGAAGAGAAGATGTGTATTTCCCTTCCCACACCTTCATGTGGTTGTGTTTCAGCTCCTGCCCAGTTGCTGGTCCAGGACCCTTGGAAAGCCCACAAAGGAAGCTAAACAAACCCGTGATACTGTGAGGCAATGGGGTAGAATTTCTTTAGCCTAGGGTGCCCATATGAAACGCTCTGCCAGCAGCCCACAGGTACTAACACCCCCAAGAACAGGGAATGCTGACTTCAACACTATTGATGGTTGAGACCTTCCCTGCGACTCCCTAAACCAGGTACGTCTTTTCTTTAAAACTAACCTTCAGCCTGGTTTTATTTAAATTCTGTCATATTAAATATAGGTGTCAAATTTTAAGGAAAGAATCACAGATTTTTAAGGAGAAACATTCCATACAAAATACAGAAACTTTAAAAATCTCTATTTCCATTTTATATATATATTTATATACACACACACACACACTTTTTTTTGTTTGTTTCATCTGACTTAAGAGTAACAACTCAGGCACCTTCCCACAGTAACATTTAGCAGTGAAGTCTGTATAAAAGACATCACAAATAAGGCAGAGCTTTAGAGGACCTTCACTCTCTCGCAGCAGCATCGCAGAGGACATAAGAGCCTGAGGCACTTGTGCCCAGCTAGGGCGAGGCATTAGCTCTGCTATTTAAAATGTTTAAACTCGGGTTCACACAGGTCTGAAGACCTCCTGATAGGTCCCCACAGAACAGTAATATTTTCAGCTGGTCTGAACATTAATCTTCATGATGAACAAAGGGATAATAACCTGTCCTATTATACTCCAGGGACAGATATAAGACCTGAAACTAAAGACGGAAAATTTTTCCTGTGTCTCTCAGGCCCCATTCTGTGAATGGTTCCTCTTTTGAGTGATTTCACTGAATACCTGGGCAGTACACAATGACTTTTTTTTTCTAAGGGAGTGCAGACTTGCAGAAAGAAGTCTTGAATTTATACATTTGTTTCTAAGAGGCTGAACATATTTTTATACTGAAGGAAGTACATCATGATCTGGATGTCAATTTTCCTTTTCAGCATAGGTTCAGTATTTATAGCAGGTAAGTTAAACATAGCCTTAGTAATTACAGAATGTACTTTATTTTTCTACACTGTCCTCTAGACCATATAAATTTAGCCACATACTTAAAAAGAAATGAAGCATGATTTCTTAAACTGGAGGCACTTGTGCAGCTGTAAACATTTTATGTTCACACTTAATTTGCAGAAAATATTGAGCTTTAATTGTTCGGTGCTTAGCTGTTCAGTTGTTTTAAAGGGAAACTCGATGGGTTCTTTAGGCAAGTTGAAGAGACCATCCCCTGTCAGTGGCAAAGTAAAAGGTAGGTGACTTAATAAGGAACAGCATGAGCATCAGAACCAGCAAAGCCTGGTTTCCAGGGCAGCTCTGCTACGAAGATCCTTCAGTCCCTACTTTTGTTGAGCTTGTGCTACCGCCTGTTTTTACAGTGGGAATACTGTGGGGGCCTTTCAAATGTTACCAGGCTGCCTCATTTTCACAATATTTGTTAAGAGTTAAATTACTCTAAGCCACTCTGCCCTTTCTTGAACAGCATTGGTGTCAGCAAAGAGGTGCAGAGATAAATGTCAGGAAAAGCCAAAGGATTGCAGAAAGCAATGAGGCCTCAGGACTACAGGCTAAACCATTTTTGTGTAGCACCAGCCACACACTTTTACTTTCCAGTGGTCTTAATACTGTGCTCTCCCCCCTGCCCTCAGTACTCCTTTCTAGGTAAGGAAAAGAAAAAAAAGAGGAAGAGCCACCACAACTTCAAAAGCTTTGACCATATTACAATTTCACTCTTTCTTTTGGCTATTCAAAGGCCATACAATATTACAAACAGAGGGAATATGTCAGGGCAAAAAAACCCTAAACAATCCAAAACCAGTAAGGAAGCATTCTTATATGCACTACTTTGAATAGGATCAAAAAAGAAGCCACAGGAGAAGTTAATTTGTTGATTGATTCACCCTCTGCTTTAAGGACCAGATCACTGCAGTTCATGAAGCTATGAAAGTGTGCTCTCTAAAGCCTGTGTTTCCTACACTCAGGATTGTAGAAAACTGCTAGAAGTTTTTATGAAACTATCTCTACAATAGCCAAAACCCTGTAGTTCTTGACAGGCATCTCAATTTAGTAGGAAGAAACCATATTTGGGATGTAAAAAATGCTGTATTATAATCTGCAGTTAAAATTTATCATACTGGCACAAATTTCTTAATATGCTTAACAATAAACTTACATTCCATTAACTAAACAGAATGTAATAAAAACAGTTGTAACTTATGGGAGATTTCATACCACAGTATTCATGTGTCAAGCAAGAAAAAAAAAACCCCAAACCCAAGTTATTTATGAAAATCTTGGGCAACAAACTGAGCTCTCAGTCCTTGAACTGCAAAAATGTTCCTGGTGTGAAAATATATTGCTGTTCAAAATTTCCCACTACAGTATCCACCTCCACGACTCTGTCAATGCAAGTGTGACAGTCTTTAGAGGATAATGATATGTCCTTGTAGCCCGACCACTTCCCCAGCATGGAGGCAGTTACATCAGCAATAGCTGCTCTCAGGGAAGCTGAGCACCTGCAGAGCAGAAGAGGCTGGAAGCAGGAGGAGAATCACATCTCCTGCGAGAAAGTTACAAACAGAGCAAAATTGGTGGCTACAAAGAGAACAGTACATTGCTGGTAGTAACCTCATGCTTTCTGTTTCAAATATATTTAGCCTTTGACTAAGTGGAGAGAACAGTTGCTGGCTTCCTTATTAGCTTCTGAAGCCCTGTTAATGAGCATATCCTTGATCTCTTGAATCCCTTGAACTGCCTAAATAAACAGCATTTTCCCCCTTGTTCTTGCTTTCCCCAAAGCTTGGTATGGGATTTAACTTTTTTAAACAAACAAACCAAAATCAATGTGTTCTCCAGAATCCCTGCCCTGTTTGTATTTTTAAAAAATTATCTTCATAGATCCAATACAAGCCCCAGTAGAGCATACAAAGGTTACATAAGAAAATTTCTTGGTATGCGATGCACTGTGTTCTTGCAGACACCCACACTGCATAGAATTATTCGAATGCAAAGATACTCAGTGTGTCTTGATGCTCACAGCTACAGTGGAACAGGTAGACACCTTACCTGAAATTAGGGTTTCCCTTTGGGAACTGGCAAGTTCTGATAGCCTGTACTACAAGAAATGCATTTTGTCATACCTTTACAACAGGAAGCACTAAAATACTTCAGCAGTAGGAAATACGGATTAGATACGGCATTCCTTGAAGGTAGACTTGGACCTTAGAGTTACAATAGTCCTCAAGGATATGCCTGGACACCGTATAGGAAGGATTAACTCCTGTTGAAAAGTATTATGAAATTCTACATTTTAGAAGTGGGAATCAACAGGAAACACTAAAGATCCATTTGTTTCTTTTGGACAGGAAAGGTTTATGAAGATGATTAATTACTCATGAAAATCTTTTGATGCAGCACTTGACAGTGTAAGAACCTTTTCAACACACATATTTAACTTCCCCTAAAATATATCTCATTTGCATTTTTTATTCTCCTCTGTGAAGCATTAAGAAGAAAAACTGAGTAGTGCCACCAAAACTGAACAGGTTTATTCTCAGCCCTGCCTTCTATAGATTTAGAGATAAATCCGCAAGCTTCAGTGTCCTTATGGTCCTTACAGTCCTTCAGGTCCAGTGATGAGGCACTGGAACTGGTTCCAGGGAGAAGTTAGGGATGCTCCATCCTTGGAAGTGTTCCAGGCCAGGCTGGATGGGGTCCTGAGCAGTCTGGTATAGTGGAGGGTGTCCCCGCCTGTGGCTGTGTGGTTGGAACTAAATGATCCTTAAGGTCCCTTGTAACCCAAACTATTCTGTGATTCTTGTAAAAGCTTCACATTTCAGTTCCATGTCAGCTTTGGGATTTTCCAGTCTGCCTCTCCCTGCTATTTTGGTATTTAGTAACTTCCCTGTTCTCAAATCCTGGTGATAAACTATCCTCATTCCTAGGCTTTGCTTTAAGACCCATTCCCACTACTGTTCTGGATACGCAAAAGTCTTCAGAATTAAAAAAAATAGTGTTCCATCCTGAAATTACCAACTACCAACATGAGCAGCAAAATTATGATTTAGTCAGGAAGTGAAACCAATGTATTTACTGCTAAAAAAAAAGTCACATCATCAGGAATAACCTCAACTGATAGACAAAACCAAAACTAAGCCAAATAGAGCCCAGTATTGCAATACATATACCCTTTCTTTGTGGGACTCATCTTTATGCAAAAAATTACTCTCTTTTAAAGTATATTCTGATTTTTGTTTTAGGGTACTTTTGGTTTACCTTCAGGACCTTTTCCCTCATGTAAAGACAAACCAGAGAGGGCTTAGTAAGCTGTTTGAACACTGCACAGCTGAAGGTGATATATGAACATCATTTCACTGTCTTCTCTTTGGCACTTCATAAACACAGGACTTCACAAAGTTGTTTAGCCTTGCTCAACAGAAAAGAAAGCGGACTGATTTAACACTTTTTTTAAAAGTACAAAGAGAAGACTGCTTGCTTTCACTTAAAAGAATTAATACGCTAGACTGCTGACTGATTGAACCTCTAAAGTGTAATTTTAAAATGGAAATGTTAGTAGAGTATCCCTTTATTACCAAGGGTTTTTAGGAAGAGTTGGTTTGGATATTTTCCCTTTTTCATACTGACACTGGTGCTTTTATCAATTTAAACACACTAACATTAAACCACTAAAAGGCATGTAGGTTTCAATAAAACTCGTTTTTTATATCTTCAGCTCATATAACCAAATGAGCTGCTTTAACTTTTTTTAAGCAGAAAAGATAATAAAGCTAAATGAAAAGTCCCAGAGCTTAGTTTTAAGACTAAATGGTATTTTAGATGAAACAGTTAAGGAAAGCAGAGTTTGTAACTCTGAGATAAAGATAATGGCTTAAATCTACCTTTATATTATGGGTATTCTTCTTGGAGCTGCAAAATTGATAAACACACTAAGTTCTCACTGGCATGAGCTGCTACAAGCTGTCTGTGAGTGAGACCAGAGATGCTGCTATTGAAAGAGCACTTGATGAATACTGGGAATTGGAGGATCATTCCCAACTACACCACGAGCATGCTGGGAGACTGTGGACAATTTGCTTCTGTACTTCTGCTTTCCAATCTGCAAATCAAAGATAATAGCATACGCTTCTAATGCAGGATCTGTTGAGCCCTAAACAAGAGATATTGTAAGCTTGCCTATCATGTTGCCAGTTCCGTTGGTTTCTTGAAATAGCTTATGTCAATATGAGAGAAAATTAAGAAAAGAAAGTAGTACCAGACAGAAGTAAGTTTATTTGAAGGTCTTGCAATGAAGAAAGGAAAGTGCTTACATAACTACAGAATGAATAAAATAGTGAGTAAAGCAGTAAAGCAAAATGTGCACGCCTAATAGACCATAAACAATGTGAAAGACACACACAGCAGCAATAAAGACAGAGTTATTAAGACATTGAAAAAGCACCAATTAGGGCCAGGAAGGAACACTGCCAGAAAAGGTGTGCATTTATATACATACTAGCACATGCATGTGTGTGCATGCATACTCACAGTCATGCAGAAAGAGAAAGAGAAATATCTAACAGCCTTTAGGTTGGAAAGAAACTTCAGGAGTCAGATTCTCTTGGTGGTACTTCATTGCTTCACCCATCCAATAGAATGCAATTCACAAATGAATTAGGGCTGTGGAGAGGGAAGATTAAGACTGATTCTAGCTTGCACACGTAAAGGGTACTGCTTT
Organism: Platysteira castanea; assembly: GCA_013397175.1. NCBI lineage: Eukaryota > Metazoa > Chordata > Aves > Passeriformes > Platysteira > Platysteira castanea. Next base: position 223,512 of record VYXC01001398.1, read on the forward strand.
TACAAAAATTCACTGCAGCATGTAATTATAAATGCATACAATTAGGTGACTTAGAGCTCACAAAATGACTACAATTCTGCTTTCTGCATGACTTGGCTATGCAACCAAAATATGCCATGTAAATCAGAAATTAATTACCCTGAGGATTCAGAAACTATTCTAAGAGTATTTATTTGAGAAATAAGGAAAAAGCAGTCATGAATTTGGCTAATTATTCTAGAAGACAGAATTACTGCTCTTTATATTGAACAAGGAGTTCAAGAACAAACGAGGTGTTTCTTCTCCCAGATTTGTGTCTCAGCTGACCATCAACTCTAGCTGCATATTTCCTTGAGGTAAAGACATTTCTGAAGCTCTTCTCAAACTAACTACCAGTAAAATCTAAGCTAACTTTTTTTCATCCTTCTTTCCAAGTAGAGGCACTGAGTGTCTACATTGTCTGCATTCTCACTCAGCTGACCTCCAAGAAAGCTGTTTGACATGATTATATTTCAGTACGCTATACCTCTGTTCAAAAGTTATTTGTTCAAAAGCTATCTGGACGAGCAGGAAGAAAGAAAAGGAGGAGAATAAAAGTGCAGAGACTTTGAAATTAATTACACAAAGTTAATCTCTTTGGAACAAAATATTGCCCCCATATGTTCATGTGAGCTCAAAAACCTCCTTGGCATAGAACTTGACATAGAGGTGACTGATAAATCAGAGCAGAAATTTTCTCCATTCAGTATGGCAGATAAATGATAACTTATTCTCTAAACCAATGGAGGGACACCTGTTTTAAATACCTCAGCTACTCACACGTGAATTTCATCCAGACAAACTACCTCGCAGGATTGTGGATCCATGGTATACATTGAATGCAATTAACTTCCCAGCTTAACATATTGCTACCCAGAAATAGCAGCAAACATAGCATGACTGTGGCATCATTTTTTTACAGATACTAAAGAGATATGCTCCTTGTTTTGTAACTTCAACTATAAATCACAGGAAAACAAATTTGTAGTGTCTATTTGGCTTATTCCTCTTTGACAAGTGCTTTAGATAGAGTGGGGAAAAATCAAAACTGGAGACATACATATTTTTTCTGGCACCAGGAAGACATAATCCACCTAGTTAATACTCTCAGTTAAAAGGAAAGCTTTTATGATATTTTACAGAAGGAAAAGAACTCCACTTTGTGATGTGCAAGTTTGTCCTTCAGGTCAAAAAACACAAATGCAGATGAAGAACCTCTTCTTTATCCACTTCTAGTGTTCAGACCCTGGACCTCCTCTTCTTCTCAGCTGTGTGTACCTCTTAGGTGTCCACAGAATTCAGTGGCTGCTTTCTTCTCTGAAAAAATTTGCATTCTCCTCAAAGATTTTAAGTCTACAGCTGGAACAGTCTGTTGTCTTACCACTTGACATTTTTTTTATGGCAGAATGTTACCCATAGACATTTTTTTTATGGCAGAATGTTACCCATAAAGAAATCTAAATTAATTGCAAGTTTAGGTATTTAAAGAGGCTAGAGTTTCAGAAGAGACAAGAAGTTGTATCCATAAACCGAGGCCAGTGTATTTTGCAAGCACTCAGAATTTCTGCATCATTTGGGGACCAGACATCAAGCTACTCTCTGCTTTATCAGGGCATTCTGAAGAACCACCAAACCTCCTACTGAAGAATTATATCCAATGCTTCTGAACAAAGGGCAAATTAGAAATTGAGCTGATAATTTATAGAGTTGTGATACAGTTTTGTCTTACATTTGCTCAGGTTTCTCATATTATCTCCCTAAGTGCAGTCAATGACTTCTTCAAATTCCTTACGTCAGAGAATGTGGAAGATCAAAAGAAGAAATGCATGATGCTTTATCTACTGTGCGTGAATCAGCTGATAGCATCTTATTATGTTTTATGGAACAGGCACTGCAAACAAGAAGCAGCTAGGACTTAATGAGCATGGTGCTTAGTTTTAGAAAATTTATCTGTGGAAAAACTCAGATTGTACTTAAAGCACATCTCTTACATGTAACAGCATAAAATTATAACTGAACTGAAATCTTAGGTTTAGGGCATTGAATGCTACACAGTTACTGCAATTACACTCAGGCTTGTACTTTACAAAATATCCTCAAAGATTACAATGTGGTGTCCTTTACCAACTTAAGATGGCTTTACTGTGAGAGTGATCACAGAGCGCAAACTTTTACAAAAAGACTACTTATTATTGAAATACACCTGCTGTAGCTGTCATGTTCCCATTGCTCTTATTTTAACCACACATTGATTACTCATTATAAAACCTCTTGTAATAGCTTAAAAAAATTCCCTCTCTAGCAAGAGCTGGGATTGGATAATGAACTGAATCCAGGAAATATTTACATTCTTCTTCATTGTAAGGGCATTTCTATCAAGAGGAAAGCACCTTATTTGCCAAATCCAAAACAAATCCTAGGCATAGGCGGTTCATCTATTCCAATGGCACGCATTATCATTCCTATTCTAGATGGAAAGACACCCGTCTGAGCTCTTGCGATGACAAATTATAGGGGGAAAGAAAACAAACTGTTGTATAAAGAGTTTCCTGGCTCACAGCCAAACAGATAAGAGAAGTGTATGGTGAAAACATCCTATACCCCGATGAACACCAGCGTTGTACTGAGATGCAATTGCAGATGGGCACTGTGCAACAGCACTCCAAAATGTCCCACGGACATTTATTGTCTTTAGAAGAACAAGAAGTTTTAAAACAGCTTAAGCAAAAACTGGTTAATTTTTTATCAGCCTGGAGTAAGAAGGGGAGAAGGAGAGAAGGGCAATGGCATTTCTACCCCTTGCTGCTTTGTTGGAGTACAGTGATCTCAGGAAAGCAGGCAACTTTCTTATCCTGCTACAGTGAATATGGGAAAAGAGGAGGTTTACACGTCTCTTTCCATGCTGTGCTGTTGTTTCAATTTTCTTATACGTCTCTTGTGCACACTGTGGGTAAAGGATGCAGCAGCTGCTCCCTCTCTTCACTCACACATGAGGAGCAGAAGAGAGAGGTCAGCTCTTGGGAATGACCGTCCCATGGGGAGGAGAGGGCAGCGATCCCAACAGCGCTGTCTGCCGCCGACTCATCACATTTGTAATTCCCAAGTTTAACTCTGCATCTCAGAGACAAAACAAGCGGGCCTCTGAAACTCAACTGTGGAAGTGGAGGGGGAATGTTGCCTCCCTTGCCTTTCCAATGAAACGAGCTGGACAACTCCATATGGCTTCTTTTAAGTTTAGTGCACTGGTTGCTCTGCAAAGTCTCCCTTTGATTCCAGGGAAACATTTTGCAGAAGGAGGTATTGCTTAGCATTTGAAACGTTGGTAGGATAAGATTTCCCCTCTCCCTTTCACCTTTGGAAGGGGAGAGAAAGGGGATGAACATCAACCGTTAGTGTGCCAAGACCTGAAAATATATTTACACGCCGAACTGGGACTCTTGCTTTGAACACCAGCCACAACAGCTCTTCTGCACTTTGGGTAGTTCATTAACAGAAATCAATATAAGCCACCTTTTAAGAAAGCCAACACTTGTTCATCGACACACTTTGTAATTCCTTTTAGCAGAAGCATCAATGCTTACAAGGTGTGCACTAAATTATGGCAAAACTGCAGAATGTCAAGGCTACTGAAATTAGTTTCATCTCAGTGCAAACTTAAAAGATAAACCTAAATAAAATGAGAAAAAGAGTAATTACTAAGAAACAGAGAAAAAAAAGATGTGTTGTCTTTACCTGGAGGCCCTTCTCCTCTATCTTTTTCTGGAGTATTTGAAGGCACTTTGTGAAATCTGTGAGGTCCTGATCCATGGTCTCAATTAACTCACATCCCTAGTGAAGAAGCAACAAAACAGAGAGAGACAAAAAAAGAAAAAAAGTCAGTAATTTTTCAATGTCGAGACCTAATGATGTCTTTGGTGAAATTAACTGCAGACAACCACTCAGAGTCTCTGCATGGAGATGCAGGATTAAGTAAAAGACCCTTACAGAGCCCAAATACCATAGGTCCCAGCTGAACCAGTTACTATGAACCAACAGTTTGATAGGTCCAGGAGTATATATTCAAAGCCCACTGAGTACATTTGTGAGTTTGAGTAAGCATGTTTTACAATGCTCTGCTGGATGGACAAGTTGCGGTGTAGTGAGCCCTGGGTGATCAGTAACTTTCAGGAAAATGACTGTCCTCTCTGGTGCTTCACTTACTATGTCTCTGCTACATACATTCAAATCTGTACAAATGTGAGCATCCAAAAGTGTCCAAGCATGTCAGAAACAGTGCAGTTGTACTGCAGTTAATTTGTAGTGATTCAACAATTTCCTTTCAGTGGGGTATTATGGCTGAGAACATGTTAGAAAAGAGCAGAAGTTCAGATTTCTTAACTGAGAGCTAAAGCAATTCCTAAGCCTCTGATGAAAAGCTGAGTAAGGAAAAGTGAAGTGTATCTACCGCATAAAGTCACTATTTAAAGAGGTTTAAAGAATTAAAAATACCCAATACAGCACAGTGAATTAAAATAAGAATCATAGACGTTGGATTTAGAAGTTCCCTCTTCTACCACTTTAAGGTCCCCTTAAAAGCCTCCTAGCTTTGTCTTGCTTGGCTGATTTTATGTTTCTCCTATATGCAATAACAACTGATAAGAGAAAAGCATTCCAAATACAGAATCTTTGTATGTGTGCCTCTGTGTATAAAGTACATTACACTGCTACATCAGAAAAAACCCCAAACAACAAAGCCGACATAAAAATGTTAAAGTTGGCTTTACCTTGGAGGTAAAAATAAAGGTACAGTAGACAAAATTTCCCAGATTAGTGAACGCATGGAGTATAGTGAATTGCATGCAACAAAGTAACAAGCCTCCAATAGGAAGACATATGCTACCACTGAAATGCTTACCCACACAGCCAGAATGCATATAAAACCAAATAAAATCATCAGGCAGTAGGGGATTTGGATGAAGCAGAAGAGAAAAGAGAGAAGATAATAACATCTTTTCCTATTATACTTCTCTCCTCAAGAACTTCTGAAAGAAAACCGGTCAAAAGTAGCAGCCTTTCTGAGACCTGATATTGCTCTAAATATTTTTTCAAGTAGTAATAATAGGCTTGCCGAGATGAAGCATCGTGTAGCTGCAACAGCACATGTAATCAGAGATCTCTGTTGCAGAACTGATGCTGCTTCCCCCACAAAGAGGTGAGGGAACAGGTAGTTGGATTCTGCACTCAGTGCTAAGCATGAAACTCTTTGAAGAGCTGCCATATCTCCACTTTTCTCTAGGAAGGGTTGAAATGTAAAATTGGGAGGAGGAGAAGTGAAACAGGCCATCTGGAGCCTGTAATGAACATGTGAGTTTGGCAACACTAGCCAGAGACACCCAGTGAGCCCAGGAAAGGTATAGGGTGAGTCAGTCCCACTTAGAAAAGCTCACAGTCAGATCTGAAACCTACTGAGGGGAACTTGTTTATCAAAGCCACTCTAAATGAAAAGGTGTCTCCTTCACTAAGGATGGGGTGCTCTCAGACACTCTTGATATCAGCACTGATAGTGGGAAGAGAGACCAAGCTGTGAGAAACCGCGAACAGACAGGACCTCCCTCAGTCTTTCTCAGACAGCCTCTGAGCAGCTTGAGAACATGACAGATGAAGACTCAATCAGTGGCAGGGACAGCTACTTAAAGCAGCTGAGTATGGGAGAAGACACAACCTCAGTTGCCAGCTCTTTAAATTAGCAGTAGAGAAGTCAAACCTTTTATCTTCTGCCAGGGCCATTCCTTGGCTTCACAGCATTGGCAGAAGTAAGTGGTTTATAGGTACCAATTTATAAATAAAAATTTAACCCCCACTCTCCCTCAGCACTTTGAAATACTCCTTCCTGCAGTCATTAACAAGCCTGATCTTCTTGAACAGGCAGGTTTGTCAGCAGAAGGTAGCCTGCAATTCTACTTTCCATACAGGGAATATCAAGGTATCAGGGTTGTTTTCTCATTTGTTTGTTTTTTGACTTTTTTTTTTAATTTCTTTTTTGTTGTTGTTAGTTTGGGGGGGGGAGGGTGTGTGTTTTTTTTGGGGTTTTTTTTTGGTTTTTTTTTAATGATGATCTACAACATCTCAAGTTATAATTTATTATTTTATGCTACTATTCGAAACATTTCTCTTGAGTTGAATTCTTGCCCAGCTTCTCAGGATGTTCTTTGAAAAAAAATTACTCTAGAGGAACTTCAAGGTACTACCAAGGCAAGATAATATTAGCATGGTGATTGGAGAGCACTGAAGGTCATTTACCACAGCTCCAGGAGAAAGCTGAGATGCACCACGCGTAGACAACGTATGTTCAGCCCTGCTACTGTCTTCTGTGCATATTCACAATAAAAGGCCTCAAACATATATCACTGGAATGCAATGTAAATATGTGAATGGGATTTCAAAGGCACAGTTCATTAAAGGCAGACTACTGTACCTGTGACTACAGTAAGGCCTACAAGTGCCTGGAACTGTTTACTCACTGCCCGCACCTTTAATGCTTTACACAAGTACTGCTGTAGATCATCATATCAAAAAATGTTGATAGAGTGTTACCATTAAAGCCACCACTTCCTTCAAATTAAACTGTGATTTCTCATTCTCTTTCCACGTCAAACAGATAACCACTCGTAGAACTGGCAGAGATTTTAGTACTGCTCCTTTTGCCACAATGTCAAAGACACTGGCATGGTCAGACTGAAGAGGGGGAGGGGACAAGCAGCAGAACTGGAATCTTCCTGCATCCTCTTTACAGCCTTGCTGAAATTAATGCCTGTGCAGTTCATGTTCACTGATGGTATAAGAGCCTCAGATAAATCTGTTGCTCCTGACATATCAGGTCCAATATTTTATGCCACAGAACTGGATGACAATTGTAATGCAGTTCTTTTCAACCTTCACTGTATTATTCTGGAATGACAAAAATCTTCAATACAGAGCTATCCAATGCAGTCAGAGTTTAATGAAAGGACAATATAACAATGGCAAGATAGGCAATGACACTTGTAGTTTTATTACACTCACCTGCTCAACTTAATAACATTAACCTTTGGTAAGAAAGTTAAAAAGCCAAACAAATTTAACATTAGGAAAGGTTAGAAAAATCAATACCACACAGCAGGAAAGAAAACAATAGATTGCATCTGATGACGATATAGCTTTGCTGAATGGTAGGATGAGGCACAGAGTATGAGGCTTTTGCTGTTCTGTCTTATTATACGAGCTATGGGAGGCACATTGCTTAAGAAGGAGGAGTGTGTCAGGCACATATAATAGGATTATTGAACCCTATATTTCAGACAGACACTGAATTCAGACAGGCACTGAAATGTCAATCTGAACATTTCAGCATTTCTTCCATTTTTAGAAATGTTACACATCACAGCACGTTGTGTTTGCAGAAAGCAGTGTGCAGTCGTCCATTCTCCCATGTTCTTCTTAATCTTTTAATAAGAGAATGTAATTTTTTCTCCTTCTGTAATCTTTCTGAGCATAAGAACATAATTAGAACAGAATACACAAAATATCTTAATGTGTACTCTATCTCCCAGGTCTTCCTATGGCAAACCATTTGAGACTATCTTTTGAAGCCTGTGTCTGGCTGTGCTCAGTGGGTGCACTGGTGACATTCAGTTCAGTCCTTTAACAATTCCTGAGCAGAGAGGCTCAATTTTGAGCTGTCAATCTCAAACAGATGTGCTTATGTATAGTGTTAATGGCACACATCCTCAAGCAAAAAAAGAAGAAAGGAGACAGCCTCTAGAGGCTCTCAAAATCACAGCACAGACAAATAAATTTTAGGAAACCTATATAAATTCTCTGTATAGCTCTAATCATTCTCCTTCCCCTAGACTTTACCTGTGCAAACAGTAATGTACCCACTTCATCCTAGTATTCCACTAACCAACTGAGTAAGAGCTATAGATTCTCAGAACTATTTCATTTGGGAGGGACTTTTCAAAGTCATCTGGTCCAATCTCTTGCTAAGAGTATGTTAGATTTGCTCAGGTTTGTCAAGGCCCTTTCCGGTCCATGTTTAGCTGGAAAGGGAATCACATCTCCCAAGATGGAGATGCCACTTCCCTGGGCAACCTCTTCCAGTGCTTGACCACACTTGTGAAATTTTCTTTCCCAGTGTCAAACTGGGATCTCTTGTATTGCAAATTGTGGTGGTTGCTTCTTTTCCTATCTCAGCTTAAGGAAGAATCTCTTTCTGTTTTCTCTCATCAGGAAGTTTACGACAGCAATATGATCTGCTGCTCACCTTATCTTCTGGAGGTTTGAACCAGACAGTTTACACCAGCCTTTTCTCACATGTCATGTGTTCTAGACTTCCCTAAAATATATTTCCCTCCCTTGTACTGTATCACCATGCAGTATTTCCACCTTGGAGAGCCTGAAGAGGTCATTTAAAAGCAAGGAGGCAGAGGGTGCCCAGTTCTTGCTTTCTTTTAATGTACATTTCTGGCCACAGGGCATTTCATTTTGCCCCTCTGGTATACTCTTCCTCTTTTGCCCACTCAAAGAATAACTCCAGCCTTCACATTCCTCATACATTAGCTGCAGCCACATGAAAGTTTTGACCTCTCCAACATTTTCATACACAAATGTGAAGCAGACAAGCATTTACATTCTGAATTGGACTCAATGCAATTGATACTGAAAAACAACTCTAGGAAAAAGCATACATAGATTGAAGCAAAGTACTGTTCTGTATACAGAAAGATGAACAGAAATGGACTGCAGGTCTTGGACCAGGCCTAGCAAAGAAGATAAAACATGTGGATGCATAACCCTACAAGTTTAACAGATGACAGACATTATGTTCTACCACCTTGTCTGTAATAGGAGGGTGGTTTCGTGAGGCCAGAGCATTCAATTAGTATCAGAAAGAAAAAAAAATAGTTGGGGAAAATTTGTTTGCAGAGATGGCAGAAACCCAGACAGTGGTCATTTTTATTGTTGGCCCAGTATTCCACAGCTGACCCAAAACATCTCTACCAGAATCAAAACCAAATCTAGCATGGGATAAAATGAGGCAGGCTAGAATGTCACAGGAGGCTTCTGAAAATGTTTAAAGATACAGGATTGTAGAGAGACAGAACAAGAACATCCAACTTGAGCTACTTATAGCCATAAGAGCTGCATGGATTTCCTATAGGTGGTAAGTTGCTGGAGATTGATTTAGTACGACGGTGCCAAACTAACATGGGTGGTTTATGTCTATGAATTACAACCAGCAGGAAATTAGTGAATTGAAGCCTTTTGCATTTGGGGAGTAGGATGCAAGTCAGGAAGGCAAAGCAGCTAAGTTCACTGACTTCTTTTGGGAACTTCAAATACTGTTGAATAAAAGTGTTGAACAGCTTCTCTTTAACTCAGTTTAACTGTATGAATTGTCTTTTCACTTTTGAAGTCAAGAACAAACCAAGTATGTGCAATTGGTGAAGATTATTTTTGATATTTAAATAGCCAAAATACTTAATTAAGTGAAATCAATTTTCTTTTAGTTTTTGGACTCAAATTTGGGTGCCTGCCTGCCATCAGTACAAAGCTAATACTGTATGGATTGCTTGGCCCTCAGTTCTAGGGTTAATGATGTTTTCACTCATCCAATTGCACGTAAAGTGATGCTGCCATTCAGATTTACTAAAATAATTTATTAATCATGTTGAAGCATATGCTCTGAAAGCCAAATAACTGAAATTTACACTTGGGTGAAAGCCCCATTACTGAAAAGCAAGCCAAGAATGTTCAGGTTTGACCATCACTTCTAATCTTATATAACATCACTTGATTTATTAAACAAGCTCTATCTCATGGCAGGAAACAAAACCAGTAAATATATGTAAACATATGCACAGTTCCACAACCCACAAGGTACATGAACTTGTCAAATTTGACAAGCATTTAAAACAAACAAACAAAAAAAGCTCTCTCTAGTTGAAACTGACTGCAACAGCTGCAACCTCTCCTCCCTTCCCCTACTTCTATTTTGATATGATGTTTTCCACAGTAAATAAAGTGTTTCCTGTTTTCAGTTTTAATGAGGCAATATGTGGCTTCTGGTGGAGGATATTTTTTGTATACCATACATTTTATGTTGAGATAATAGCAATGAAAGAGCTCATCTGCATTAATTAGGTTGCCCCCTTTCAAAAGAAAAGTCTATTGTTCATGAAATAGCAATTACTTAAAATGAACAAAATATGAGTCTTTTTAGTTGGTATCTGACCGATACCAATGAGAGTCAGCACACATTCTCTGCTGCTATTAGATACTGAAAAGCAGAAACCCAAATGTTTCTAAATCTGAAAAACCAAATGCAAGCAATCTGCCCCCCGACAGAAATTAAAAAAAAAAAAGTAAACCAACAAACCCCACAAGCAATCAAAAACCAAACAGCACAGTTAATGTTTCATTTGCTAGAAAAATTCCCAGTATTTATCTGTACTGGAGCAAATTCTTCTGATGTATTAAGTTCGGTGAATGAAAGCAAACAAACACTCACAGGTAAGAAAGTGCATTAATATACACATCACTGCAATGCCTTTATCAGAAGGCCACTAACATATTTTAAAACTTTTAAATAACCAAGCAGAAAAGTAAGAGTGTTGCATGAGAAAGGTCTGTCAGGAGTTGCAGTCTCATATTAAACCCATATCTCTCCATACCCATTTCTGGCATTTAAACAGTAGACCTACTTTTGTACATCCCTGTGCAACCCAAAGATGTTATTTTTCCTATCTGATGATTAAAACAGCACAGTACAGCAGTGACAGCCGCCTGCTATTTTTGGATCTTCTCTGAAATTTCCCTTATGTGCCCTTCCTTGTCTGAAAAACAAAGGTTCAGAGAGAGGAGTTTTAATTGATGGTCAGGCTCTCTCTGTAATCAGCACTGTGAAAAGCTTTTGCCTACTAAAATGGTTAGGCCCTTTGGATCCTAACCTAGTGATGGGTCTGATTACAGTACCTTGCTCTTCTTGGAAAATAACTTGAAAACAGGAATTGCCACTCTGTGTGCATTTATCTACAAAAATATGAGGTAGCTCGTGGAAGGGAAGTCAGAGTGCTGGAATTGCACCAGTGTCTGACAGAAGGGAAGCACGTGCCACTGACTGTAGACAGCAGGAGCCACTACCCAGTTGTGTCGATGCCAGTCTTTTTTATTGACTTGCATGCACTCTGAACCAAGACAAAGAACTGTATCATTTTCAAAAATGCAGTGATCACATTTAAACACATACAAAAACCATCTTTGGCACTCACACTGATGCAAATAAGAGTCAAGCACTCTTCTGCAATAAAGCAAGAAAGAGAAGAGCTGCCTTAACCACAAATCCTATCTGTGCCCCACAAAGCTGAAGAAATAGGGCATGCAGTATTCCTTACAATTCAACCATTTGAGCTGGGAGGGAACAAGAGAGGCCACCTACATTTCAAATATCCCACACCAATTTAATTGCAGTAACCAAATAGGTTTTTGTTTCGGCTTTCGTGATTTTGTTGTTGTGGTGGTGGTGGGTTTTTGGTTTGTTTGTTGTTGTTTTTTTTTCTTTTTTTTTAATTAAAAAGGCTTCAGGTTAACAACTCTTGCTTTTTATCACATAGGATGACAGAAACTCCGAAGAACGGAATTAATAAGCAGACACTGTATTTGAATCAACTTCAGTTTCCAGACTAATTGCCAATTCTCAAGAACATTTCAAGGTAAGAAAAACAAGGAGAAAACAGCAAGGCTTGTACTGAGGTGTTTTCAAAGATCTGGGCTGACAAATTTTAGACATCCTAAACACTACCTTAACATGTTCCTCTGCCAGCAGCCAAGGAACCCAAGAGCACCATGACTGTGAAAAATGCGTAGAAAATAGCCAGAGATGTTAACTTGGATGGCATAAAATTCCCTGCAAGCCATTTCTAATCATTAATCTAATTTAAATATATATGACTAGCACACCTAGTCCCTCTCTCTTGCATTTGGACAGACTTTATGCAACAGAATTTTTGCTCCTTAGCTAGTATTTCCCAGTATGTCCTTAGTTTCAGGGATATGTAATTGCTCTAAAAAGAATTTGGATTTATGAGAGTAGAGCTGCATTTTAAATATTGATTACTGGACAGATTTTATTGAGACCAGGCCCCAAATGTTTGCTAAGGGCAAGAAAAGGATATCCTTACACAAATCCGTCTACGAGTATAAGATGAGTACAAAAAGATTTGAAGATTTTGATTACCTAAAGACAGCAAATTGAAAGGAGAAATATCCTCCTATAGTGAATAAAACTCCAAAAATTGTGTTACCAATACAATTCAGTAGGTCCTTTTGTCTTTTTGGTATTGGGATATTAATGAAAATAGAAAAATTAGGCTCAAGACTGATCCTTCAGGTAAGACACTGATTACTTCCCACTGCTTGTAAGTTTTCTTACGAACTGCTGCCTACCTTTAATTTGTGTCTTAAGTTCTAACTTGGCTAGGTATGTGACTAGATAATACTCTTTTTTTCCTTCTTATTGTTCTGTCTGACAGTTTCTAAAATCTCTCAGTGTAAGAGCTGTATGTCACAAGGAATAGAAGAAACTTTCTGTGGGGAGAGTTTATTCATTGTCTATAATACCCCATCGTTTTAGGATCATTTAATACGGATCTAAAGGAGAATGCCAGACTATTCAAATCCTCAGCACAATGCAGGTCAGCTTCTGTGTTCCACATTTTAAATGCCTGTCCTCTCTTACTTCAGTTTTTATTTCCAGTCATATTTCTCCTTCTCAATGAAGGGAATGGCTAATTTAAACTTATGGAAATCTCTCTCACTTTCTCTAGGCAGATCATCTAGGACAGGCAGATTATACAACACTTCCAACACGTGCTGGTGCCTGAGGGAGGCAGGAGCTTTACATTGCTGAAAACTGGGTATCTCCCCACACTGCTACACCAGGTCTACATCCTGCTTACATATTTACAGCATACCAGAAACAGTTCGGCAGAATGAAGCCAATATTTGTTGTTATCCATACATATTCCATGTTAACTACAGGCAGATAATTAACACATGAAAGAGATGTTGCTTTTGGCAACTAACTGGAGGAAAGTTCCTAGCCACACTTCAACAGCTTCATGTCAGAAGTAACAATGTTGTAAAGAGTGCCAAACTCAAAGGCACATTGCTATTCATTTAGCTGTATCTTCTGTATTAAAGAGAATTTTATGGCTCCAAGAATCAGAAAGGCTGCATTTGTCTTGAAAATGCCCAATCTTAATGTAGACCAGTGAAAACAGGTTTCACAAACTCAAAATAAAATTAAATTGTTCAGTATTTTAACAAATGATGTTGCAAAGCCAACAGCAATGAAAATAAATAACAATAATAATTATAATAACAACAGCAGCAGCAACAACCACCAGTCAGCTTTACAATCCTTTTCCATCAAAGATCACCAAATTATCTGGGAGCAATGAACAGAAATAATTGACATGCTGACATTTCGACAGACATAAGGAAAAGCTTGGGAAATTAAAGCACTGCCCAGCAGAGCAGTTCTGACTTCATCACTAGCAAGTGTTCCACTGAATATGAACACATTTCCAAGTGAAATGCAGGCTATTTGCTATATTTCCACATAACTGAGGTCGATTCTTGAATAATAATAGGTCACACATCATATTCATGCAGTTGCTGCATTTTCTGTTTGTGGAGGATTTCAAATCTCAATTGAAAAGTGAAATTGATGAACAAACATTCAATCCTTAGACCTGAGAGCACTTGATTACTTATTAAGTTGGACATCAGTTTTATCTTCAAGGCCCACTTTTCAATAAGCAGAGGTTGCAGGTTGTTCTAAAAACAGAGAACACCTTGAAACTGGACTGTATATGCTTCTTCCCGTCTCTCTTTTCCACATGAAATATAAACGACTGCTCAGGGGAGTATTCAATTGGAAATCAGAAAATCCAAGCTTACTGTACTGAAAATACTTCCACTAAACTTAGCATGCTTCGAGTCTTTAACAGGTCACAAATATGACATCAAATAAAATAAATAACATATACCCAACTAACTGCAATTACTCTGCAAGTAATACAGAGCTTTGTAATACAAGATCTTGCATTGGTATACCCTAGGTCTCTCCTAGTGGGATACTCCTTTCCTTTACACAGCAACAGTGATTTCTGAAGTGTCATTTCTGGCTCTTCTTACAGATAGCTATGATCCCTGGCAAAACCAAGCTAACACAACATAACAGGTACAAGCACTACAAAGGCACTATACCTGAAACTTCCTATTCTAACAGGTGTCTGTTCACAGCCCACTCCACTAACCATCCTGTGAGCATTGATCACAGTCCACTGGATAGACTATATATTAAAGGGATAATTCACAGAACAACAGAATGTTCATCTCCAGAAAACAGGCGTTCCACTGATATATTAATGCTGTAGGGTATTCCTAAAGTGAATGACACTGAACTGAAATCTATATGAAAAATCAGATCCCATGATCTTCCCCAACACGACTGAGAACAGGATTTGGCTTCCTCCCTCTTCTGTTGACAAAGGGCAATTGAAGTGTCAGGGCACATTCATAATACAATATGCAAGCCACAGCCATTCATGCAAAGAGCTGGAATTGGTTTGCAGGAACTGAATGCAGCAAAAAAGCTGCATGTCATACTGTGCTAGAACAGAAATGCAAGTGTCAGAAGGAGGTGGGTGCACACACAGGGGCAGACTGGCTTAACAGACTACTTGGAATATGCAAGGATGCAAGACATTTCCTTGACTACTGCCTAGACAAAGCATAAGGCTCCAGAACACCGAGCTGTGCTTTGACCTTCCCATCAGCTACACAGGCTAAAATGATTGCTGAGTGAACCTGACCAACACGCACTGATACCAGTACTCGAGACAGTAAGGCACAATATAAAATTTCCATAATGCACTACTCTAACACATAATCAGATCTCTAGGGATCTGGCAGCTTCTCCCACTCTGCTTTCCTTTGTTCTACCCATACTCTATTTTAAACTACTGCTTATAGAAAGAAAATAAAAAAAATATCAAGACCTGCTTGTGCATTTTGATCAGAGATCTAAAAAAATCTTACAGCTTCAAAAAGCTGTGAGAAGATGCATCAGAAGCTCAGCAAGACTATATGGGCACATTTTGAAGGGGCAATTTTAAATTTTTGTTTTAGCTCAATCAAGTCTTCCAAACATATTATTTTCACTAGATTTTGCCTGAATTGTAAGTTTGAAGCAGATCCACAGGGAGAGATCAAGACATGAAGAAACACAGTCCCCCAAATTCGGAAGTTTTCAGAGTATTTGGCACTTTACTAGTTGAGGTTTGTAGACAATGGTTATGTCTCTACCATAGCCATTGCTGGGACTGGAAACGGTCGTGGACCTAACCATGCTTCAGTGGGCAACAGAGCTCAGCCCAGGCTGTACGTGAAAGCCTCTGTCTTCTCTGGTGGGTCTCACAGTCTAAACAGGTCTAAATACTGCCACTGTCCTGGGAGGCCAACTAGCTGGTTCAGAGCTAGGAAGGCTGACCTAGTTCACTGCAAGGCAGGTTATGTCTGCACTGAGCAGGCACAGAACAGCCCTGTGAGCAAATCAATGTCACACCTTATTCTACCACTCCAAAAGCTCTCCATGCACAGCAGCTTTAAACAATGATGAACATTAGAGACTGTCCCTTATCCCATTCCACTGAAGATTTGTCAGACACTTCTGAAGGTGTGAGGACAGTTGTAAAGAAAACTCTTCCTAACATTCTCCAGGGCTGGATTTGCTGCGAGAAGGCAATATATATACACTAATCAGATGATAAAATATGGAGATTAAACTAATCTTTAAGTTATCCTGTCCATACTTCTAAAGAGAAAGTTCTTCTCTGTTCTTTCTCAAGTGTTGTGTTCAGTTTAACTAAAAGATTTTTCAAAGACTCAGAAGTTTCATTTCTTTACAGGAAAAAAAAAAAAAGTACCACACCACAACCAATCTCTCTAGGTATTTTTCCTGATATTTACTAAAAAGTCTTTTATTCAGCCATATCCCTCTTTACACACAGGCATTACATAAGTATATCTCCCCAGTCCATGTGATGCCCAGTTACACTCTATCTCTTTCCTAATCTTCCTTCAAACTCATGTTTTAAAATCCTTAGCATCCCCACAAAATACAAAGGTAAAGCAAATACACAAGAAATACCTTCTGTATAGAAAACAGCCTTTCTCTACTGACAAAAGGCATTAGAGCTGCTTTCCTTTTTGCAGGAACTCATTGTGCTTTTCCTTACATAATGGAATGGGAATCCTGTGCCTGAATTGGACCACAAAAATTATTTGTTAAGAGGCTTTGCTTTTCAAGCTGCAGATCATACTCTAAAATGCCAACAGATTACAGTACATTCAGACACTTAATAGTTTTTCCTTATACATGAAAAAACTCACCCAATACCTTTCATTCTATATCTAATTAGTAGACATCCACACACAGCTTATGTAGACAATGCCCTGCTTCTACTGCACATTGCAGCCTGCAGCTTTATAATGCACATCCAAAACTTTCACAAGAAAACTGTCTTGAGATCAAGGCACCAACACAACATTCATCAAGTAAGGGTTCAGCCACTCATGCTGCCATGAGAATCTGGAGTGACTTGGGCAAGCAGTCAAACATTTGGACACTAAATGGTTCCTAGCTTCTGTGGGTGTTAGGCTTGATTTTGGCCTCTCTTCAGCTCAGTTCTGCAAGGTCTGGTCTCTCTCCATCTCAGTCTTGCAAGTGTGCAATAAATCGATACTTCTGGCATGCACTGTGAAAATAAGTGAATAAGCACTCAGAGGCAACCATCCATGTAAAGTGGCCATTTCCTAATCGGATAAACAACTAATTAAGGCAAATATCTACCTCTTCTCCACAATTTTTGAAGATAGAGCCATGCATATACATATGCTTTCCCTACACTAAAATTCTTTATTTAGTTTCTTTACCTTGACTTTTACAAAAAGAAGTTAGCCTGAAAAGGTAGCAATCGTCATCTGTTTTGCCTCCCCATTTTAGCTATCGTAGAAGCTTTTCCTTCCTTTGGAAATTCAAGAACTAAGCACTCTAGAATAACATGCTGCATCAAGTAAAAATAAAAATACCACAACAGAGGAAGTATGCAAACACTTATTTCTTCATTTGAATGAATCACATTGGAGATACACAGTGGAAATTATTTTGCAGCAGATTTAAAGCAAAAGCTGAGCTTTTTTGATTAAAATATATTATTACTAAGTAAAAGAAGACAGTTCTTTAATACCTTCTTGATGTAAACTTCACAAACTACTATTAATTTCCAGACATTTATGTGGTCAGTATTTCTATACCCTAGAAACTTTAACTCCTTTCAATTCTTGTGCAGGTAATACAAATGAAATTCAAATCAGCAGCTTTCAATCAGATGTACTTTTTTGAATGTGGCAGTCTAACACTAAAATTGGTAGCTGAATGCAGTCTAGTGGAACATAAAAGATACTATTTTTAATGGATTCACTGGAAAAAAACTAAAACTACTGAGATCACTTCCTTCAAATTATGATTAAGCAAGTAAAGATTTGGATAAATCATTAGAATGGAAGTAGAAGAGATCAACCACAGATTTAGGTAAGTCTATAGCATTAAGAAAAAACTGTGTTCAGTATGTTTTGCAAAAGACCCCAACACATCTCTTCTGACAGTAGAGCATTTCCTTTATTCTCAGCAAGCTCAGCCAAAATTTATCTAATATTAAATAAGGCAGTGCTGTAGTACCAGACATTTTAATTAATGACTTATTTGTTCCTAATAATTTGGCTGAGAGTGAACAGAACTCATTTTTAAAGGAGCCAAGATTATCATGTGTAAGAGGAAATAGTAGGTCACTGTAAATAACATCTGCACACTTACTGTAAATCATTTTGGTGACAGAAGGTACTGCCATGCAGTCTGATTAACATTACCAATGAAGCACAGCCAATTTTGATATGTTTGTATGACAGATTGCTGTTATTAGTCAACATTAGAATGTTTGATGTAGTTGCATAGGG
The DNA here is from genome assembly GCA_013397175.1 of Platysteira castanea. Lineage (NCBI taxonomy): Eukaryota > Metazoa > Chordata > Aves > Passeriformes > Platysteira > Platysteira castanea. Next base: position 241,629 of record VYXC01001398.1, read on the forward strand.
CTCTCCGCCCCCAAACTTCTTCTTTTGTATTCTCAAAAAAACATCTCTGTAAAAAAATTAAATTGACACAAGAAACAGAGATGAGGATTTTAGTTCATTTGCATCACGTAAAGTTCAACTTCAAGCCACATCTTTTGTAACTTATCTTGAAAATCAAACTCTTGTGCCGTACTCTGAACGCCTGCCTTCATCACTGGGGTCTGCAATCAGAATTCAACTAACACCTATGCTTTGCATGATGCAACATTGAACTGAGCCCTTCTCCTGCTGAGCTGGAATAACTAAGAGCAAGATCTTCCTTTGCTTCGGGAATATATTCCATTTTCTCCAAGTTTCTTAGCTAACAAAGTAGCTTTTCTTCATGTACAGACCATTGAAAGGAGGGTGCCGTAATTCTGGTCCCATTCTGTTACTGGTTTTATGCCAACACTGATGTAAGATGCAGGTTCTAGTCTGGGAGTCTGGGAGACAGGAGGCATCCATGTTCCTTGAAAGACTGCCTTAGACTTGAGGGCCAAAGAGCTATATTTCAAGGAATTCAGCTGCTTCATTGTGAAGACATGGAAGATTAGAAACAGTGTATATGAATAAAGAATTTGGGAGTCAATAAGCAGACAACAGTTACATGCACTGGAAGGCATTGCTGCGCAGACTTTCCTAGGGCTGGCAAAGCAGGGGACATAACCAAGAGAGTCAAGGACTAAAGGCAGTACGAGTCCTGGGCACTACAGCTGGATTTGCTACCAAGATTTGCATCATTCCATATTCATCTTCCACTTCATTTTTCATGGTATCTCACCTGCTTTGAATAAATAATGAACTATTGCCTCAGATTTTTACATACCACATTCATCTCAGTAAGAGTCCTGCAAGTGCTCCCAATCACTGTACAGCCCATCTCTGAGAAGGCTGATATACTGCCTGCTTCTCTTACACAAATTTCTTTCTTTAAAAGACATGAACCTAAAAGCTATTTCATACTGAGCCCCTTATTGCCCTGGAAATCTTCAGTAACTCAGACAGAAGTAAATTATCTGAGTGGATATTCCTGCTGCACCACCTAGCTCTTGCTTTTTCCTCTTCTGTTCCAAATATTCAATTATTTTATACCCCATGTTTTAACTCACTAACCACTTCCCTATCTCAGAAGAGGAAAAAAGACAGTATAAAACACACATTTTTAGGAAAGTAGCAACCTATGTAATTCTTCATAATGATGGCCTTTCCCTATTCACTAGCAGCCCAATTCTGTTCTTCTAATTTAGTTTCTCTGCCTAAACCTTTTGGTCAAGGGCTGCTGCAGACAGGATCCACCCTGTGTCAGTACTTCAGCCCTCCAGCCAGCCTGTGGCAAAGGCCAGCCCCTCTGTTGACAACTACATTTCAAAGCAAAACAAACCATCTTTGCAATGAAACCCGTACTCTGTCCTGGCTTCCAGCTGAAAGGTGTCCTTCCAGCCACCTTTCTGAGTTTCCCATGTTGGTGCCTCTTGGCCTGACAAGCAGCTGGAATAACCTGGGCTCCCATTGCCAGCTTGCTCTGTCCCCGACAGCAGGAGAGTCACCCATCCTCACAATTAGCTCTGAAACATGACCATGCTTTTTAACACTTGGAAGATGCCTCCAGCCTCTGACTTGGCTTAAGAAGAGACAACTGGATGGAGCAGACTGAGCCAGATGCTGATTAGTCCACTATTGAAGCTGTACATCCCAGTACAAGGAGGGGGAAAGGGAAGAACACAAATGGACACATACACTTTACCTAAGCCCTTAGGATCTCCTTTACTCGGTTTGTCTAGTGACTGTGAAAGAACATCAATGTGTGAATCGAATCTTAAGAAGCACTCAGTGAGGCAAACAAGTGGTAACAATACAGGGAAGGCAGAGTGCTTGACCAGTCTTTGTAAACCTCTTCACAAGCCATCTAGTACTCGAGGGAGGCCAGAGCCTTCACCTGTACGAGTAAGGAAGAGGGTAGAGGCACGGAACAAAACCGAAACACATGGGACTCACAGGTACTGTGGCACCACAAATGATTACAAAAGCATCATACATTTGAGTCCTAAAGTGCAGGATGCACAATGAAATCAATAAAGCAAAAGGGATGAGGGAAACAAAGTATTCAGAAACACATGGACATGGATCAATGAGTTAATAAATTGGCCTTGCAATATTGGACAAAGGTTATTTGCAAAGCATCTCTGATAAACTGAAATGCTAGTGAGAATCTGCACTATCCCATTTCCTTTAACTGTGCCTTATCCCTAAACTAACATCATCCCTTCCTCTGTTACTGATTTTTCTTGGGCCATCCTTCTTCTGTACAGAGATGCAAAGTAGCACTGACAAGATTAAATCACGCACCTGCTTTTAAGTAAGCTATTAGTAACACTCTAGGGAGGCAGGGGGCGGGGAGTATAAACACTGTCTGATTGTAGTACAACAGTAGCTGTTCTTGCTCAGTAGTACACTTACAGAGATGGCTTTTCCAGATGAAAAATTAGTCACAGCAGATTTTATTACTTCCCATAGTACAGAGTGATAAAGATGACTAGTCGAGTAATTACATTATGCTATAATTACATATAGTAACCAATTGTTAAGGGCACGGCAATGCTCTGGAAGTACTTTGAATTCTAAACACTCTGTGTATTTCTCAGGCAGCTGGTAAGGGCTTTCCTTTATTGATAATTCCAAGCCTATGACTTAACAGCATATGAAAAGTGAAACCCAAGTGCACAAGCAGTGATCCCTTCACGACAGCTCTGTGGAGAATTGTTCCAGGGACCTTTGCATCATTCTCAGGGTTGGGAGCACCCTGGGGTAATGCTGCAGAGGCATTCAGGTCAGTCAGGATAAAGACATCTCAGGGCACACCTCATCAGGGTGGCCTCAAAGTTAGAAAGGCAGCAGAGGTTGGGAAGAAGAGGAGACAGGAGGAAAGACAAAGCATCATAGTGTCTTTGAGGGAATTCAGACAGCAGCACTGCAACTTGCAATTCAACCAGAAACTAGATGCATCAGACAGACTTGGTCCTGGAACCAGCATGGCAAGGAAACTTTATATTTGATTGGGTAGAAAGAAAAAGAAACAAAAGGTAAAAATCAGTATTTCTGTCATTGTCTTTCTTGTCCTCGTTACGACTCTTTAAGCAAGTCCTGTCTTAGTTATGGAAAACCAATTCCCTCTTTTTGCACTGCATTTCTACAGTGGAGAAAAGTTAACATCAGTTATAAACAACATTAAAATATCAATCACAACTACATGTGTCCGGGGAGACACAATAAAGACGCTCTTACACCTGCCAGGTTCAGCAGAAAGGAGGAAATGACATCGATTTATTGACATTATCTCATTCTTATACACGTCCCAACTCCACAAGGGATTGGAGAGCATGTCACTTCCTTCTCCATCTCACTGGAGAAGAAAGGTGCTCATCAAAGTTGTCATATCACAAAAGGAATGAAAAACAGAAAATACCGTTAAGTAAACATCGGCTACTATTTACATGAATCTGTGTGAAAAGAGTCTGACTCCAAGGTTAAAAACAGAAGGCTTACAAAATTCCAGGGCAACAACTACAGACTTGTAACCCACTCCATAACCACAAACTGGACATTCAATGTGGAAGCTGCTTGATATGGAAGGATGCAAGAGAGCAGATAAAAATCTGCATCTGTTTACACCAAAGATGCATCTCCACTTAATTTTGAGTACACTCCTCTCAGGATATTTATCCAGACTAATCAGGTTAACGTATCTGTGGACTGTCCTGTATGATGGATAGTCTGAATTTCTAACCTAACATTTGCATGAAATGTGGTGGCTGGTTTGTCTGGAGGTCAAACAGGAGATTTGATCTGAAATTTTGTTTGCACTTTCTGTAGTTCAAAGGCACAACTGTTTGAAGTTCCTCTGAAAAGCACACATTCACTGTAGTAGTTGCTCACATGGATTGGTACATATATCTAAGCGAAAAGCAAACTTCAGCTCTGTAACTATGAAGATTCTTATTTTCCTTGAAAAACAGTGTTATACCTTGCAATGCACATACCAGCAGTTAGGAAAATGCAGGACAAATAATTAAAAATAAAAAATAGTGTACAGTTTAAAATTGTCAGTTTATTGAATATACAGGAAACAATGCCTAAGATCTATGAACCAGATATATATTGATTTAAAAAATTAGGACATACTGCTTTTTCTCTATTATTTTTAGCTTTTGCTGTGTTCTTTAGAAGTCACCAAGAGAATCATAAAATGGGTTTGGATTGGAAGGGTTAATGACCATCTAGTTCTAACCCCTCTGTCACAGGCAGGGACACCTTCCATTACAGCAGGTTACTCAAAGTCTCATCCAACCTGGCCCTTAACACTTTCAGGGATGAGGCATCCACAACTTCTTTGGACAGCCTATTCCGGTGCTTCACCACCTTCACAGTGATCTTCCCAATATCTAATCGAAACCTGCTCTCTTTAAAGCCTTTACTCTTGTCCTATCGACACATGCCCTTGTGAAACTCTCCCTCTGGAGAGGAACTTTTAATTTTGGACTCTCCAAAGGCCTATCTTGTTCGGGGGGAAAAATCCTGGAACAGTATTAGTTGCAACAATCAACTCAATATGCCAATATTAAAGAAGGAATGTTGGTATCAAGATTCAAATTAGGTCCATTCTTATACCATATTTTTAAACAAGATTTAGTCTATCAATTGTCAAATTTACCAATTAAGTCATTAAAATGAAATACAAGATCTTTCCACAACAGATGCAAATCACATCAGGTCACATTGAACTGACTATTAAAAACATGCAGAAGAAAAATAACCCAGTGATCATAAATCCTGTTTTGCTTCTAAACTATTTATTATTGCAGATTAAACAGGTTTAAAAAGGAAGCAAACAAAACAATCACCTGTGCTGTTTACGTTTAATGATTAGAGTTACAACTTGAAAACCATATGCCTGGATTCTTTCTTCAGAGTCAAGCTGGTTTTATCAAGGTTACAGAAGTATCTAAATTGATCAACCAAAAAGGAAAAGAAAAAATTATCTTCTAAAAGAAAAGCTTTTTCTCAGTAGGTACTCATGATGAGCTGAACCCAGAAAACATTTTTGTTGTTATTTTTAAGTGACACATTTACCTTCCCAGACAACTCTGTTGAAATATGCTTTTTATTCTTCTAGAAAATGATGAATGACACCTCTTGGGGTTTTTTTTTGTTCGGCTGGTTGGTTTGTTTGGTTTGGTTTTTGTTTGTTTGGTTGTTTTTAAAATCATGCTGCTTTCAGATGGAAATTGGAATCAAAATAAAACGCACACAACCACTATTTCCCATTTTTAAAAGCAGACAAAGATTTTAGTTAAATTCTACAAGAGGTAGGATTCTCCTGTCTCACCAAATTTAATCCAGTGCCATCACTGGAAGCATGTCACTATATACTTCTCACAAACTTTCTAGCATCCATTTAAAACCACTTCCGCCCCAACTACAATCCATGGATAACAGCACACAATTTCCATCCTGATTTTATTTGAATGGATCTTAAACTAAGACTTTTTTTAATCTTCTCACTTGTGTTTAGCCCTTTATATATTTATTTTACCTTTATTTCATTAGGCTAAACAATACTAACTCCTCTAACCTTTTCTCACAAAACAGGCTGTTGAGCACCCTGCTTATTTTAGCAGGTATTTTTTGAGCCTGTTTCAGGCTCAGGTTCATATGTTCTGGAGATGGGTTTTCAGAGATGCATGTGGTGTTTCAGGGATGGCATAAAACCTTTTATAGTGGTCCTGAGAGAAATACTGCTGCTGCCTTTGAAGCCTTCCTTCATCAGGGGATCAGCTCTGCTCCTGCTGCTGTTATTTTGCAAAATGACACATCTCCAGTGTCATTAAGACTAAATCTTCTCCTGCATATGTGATCACAGAATCACAGAATCACCAGGTGGGAAGAGACCTTCAAGATCACCAAGTCCAACCCATGTCCTAACACCACCTCAACTAAACCATGGCACTGAGTGCCACATCCAATCTTTTTTAAACACATCCAGGGATGATGACTCCACCACCTCTCCGTGCAGGTGATTCCAGAACTTTATCTCTCTTTCAGTAAAAAAACTTCTTCCTAACATCCAACCTAAATTTCCCCTGACACAGCTTAAGACTGTCCTCTCGTTCTGTCAGCTGCTGCCTGGAAAAAGAGACCAACCCTGACCTGGCTACAGCCACCTTTCAGGTAGTTGTAGAGAGTGATAAGGTCACCTCTGAGTCTCCTTTTCTCCAGGCTAAACAACCGCAGCTCCCTCAGCCGTTCCTGATAGGGCTTGTGTTCCAAACCCCTGACCAGCCTCGTTGCCCTCCTCTGGACACGCTCAAGCGTCTCAACATCCTTCCTGAACTGAGGGGCCCAGAACTGGACACAGCACTCGAGGTGCAGCCTCACCAGCGCCAAGTACAGGGGAAGAATGACCTCCCTGCTCCTGCTGGCCACACTATTCCTGATCCAGGCCAGGATGCCATTGGCCTTCTTGGCCACCAGGGCACACTGCTGGCTCATGCTCAGTTGGTGATTGTGAGCCTGAGCTCTGTGATATGTGGATATTGAGTCTCCTGACCCAGCTTTTCCGTTCAAAGTAGGATGGTAACAGAAGGTCAAGCAGGTTTATTGTCCAGTGTATAGCTGGCACTTTCTGATAACAAGCGATTTTCACTTCCATGTGCTTCTTCCCGTTAGCCAGTGTGCTTTTCCCCAACTTCCCCTCTTGTCCTCTTTCCCAAAGCTTTAGACAGGTTTTGTTTTGCCATGGAGTGTTATCTTCAGTAACCACGCTGTCCTCATGGGTCAGTTTGACTTCTTCATCTTTGTGCATTTTCTAGGTAACTAAAGTACCCATTGCTACATGTGGAGCTGACAGAGGAGAGCTTTAATTCACCTGTATTTTTGCTCATAATCCCTCCTCTTCTTCCATGCTTCACACTTCTTCCTAGTTTCCTTTCAGTTATATTTGGAGTCTTGTCTTCCACCTTTTGCTTAAAAACCAGTTCCAGGTAGACGTTTTTATGACAAAAGGGATGAAAATTTGCCTTCTCTTCATTTAGTGCAAAAGCTCCTCTACAGATAGCCTTCTGTTTTCAATTTCTCGAGCCATTTTCCTTTTGAAATACAGTTACATAAGATTTATAAATAAACCTCCAACACTGAAGTACAGTACAGACCTTACAGACTTACTGTTCATCTCCACAGCTCACCAGTCAACTTCTGATCATTCTATCCAGAAATTACTTTGGCCCCCAAATGTCCCAGAAATACTTTACTATCTATCAGAACAACCTCGAAAATACCACATCATCTCATTCCTTCAGAGACTGCAGGCAGAAATATTATCTGCCATCCACTGATCAGGTATACCTGGGTTTTACCATTCAAACTGCATTTTTTCCCTCATGCCCAAAAACGTGAGTACAAATCAGCTGACCTTATTTTTAGTTCATCATAAACACACGAAGTAATTCCACATTAACCTTTTTTTCTTTTTAATAATATAATATTTCTATTTAATCCTTGCCTGCCACCTGACCATATTTCCAGTAAAGTTGTAAAAATCTATCTGCATAGCAATAATAATTGGCTTAGTATTTCTATTTTGCTGCCAAGTTTCTTGTACAATAGTCAAAAAAGCATTTCAGATACTCCTTGCTGACTTCATCCAATTTTCCAGCTGGGTTACATATGTTGACCAACTACTGCTCCAATCCACGTATTATTGTACTTCCCTCTCTTCCATGCTTTAGCCCCCAATTCGTGTCTTTATCCTTTACTAAATAATGCAATTTTATATGCTACAGAGACATGAATATGCTTATCTAACCACATTTTGCACGTAAAAATTAACTGATTTACTGGTTGAACTCAGTAGCTAGAGATAATGTTGATCAGTTCTTATCACCAAGCCCTTCTGTACTTTATCATCATCTCATAACTCATTGTTATTCATACACTGAAAGAGAAAATAAACCATTTTACTTCTTTTTCAAATCTAAGCATTGAACCGAAGTCAAACAGCTACAATAAAATAATAATAATAAAAAAATCTCTGACTCTACACTAACCCCCTATCAAAAGCTTCTTTAGCTTACTCTGGATTCAAATGCTGAGCTAGTAAGGTGGCCAGTTCTGTCTGTTCCCCTTAACTTTCAGCAGTCCATATTTTAAAAAGCTTTTTTATTGACTTTGTATGATTTTTAAACCAAACTGAGAAATTAAGAAAGTGCCACATAGTTCATTAGAATTAGGTATACTTTTCAAGAGAAATATATGAATTTTGTGAAATATAAAACCTGTGGTTTTATCTTTCAAATCAGGTTTGTTGTTTTAAATTTGTTATAGTAATACAAAAGGTAGTTGCTAAATATTTATTAACTGCTGAAAAGTAGGTAGATGACACTGTATGTTTCTAAATCAGATACTCGCACAAGTGTCTGACAGAATTCAAAAACTGTCTTATCTGCCAACACAGCAATTGGAAGAGACCTCCTGTCTCACCACACTTGCTGCCTGCAGTCCTAGTTAACTACATCCTAAACACCCTGCCACTGAATCATCCAAGACCAAGGTTGGGCTCCCTACACTCAGGCACATAATTTGGGGTTGAAATGTCTGGGATTTCATAGCCCCACCAAAGTAATTTTCAAGGATGGGTGCCATTTAAAAAGCATGTCTGTGTACTGCTCCACTCATTATTACACAAATACATCTAATGAATGCGTTTTTGAAGGTGCAGTTTCAAAGTCTGGTTCTCCCATCATGTTTTAATTCAGATTTTTGGTCCAACTATAATGCTCTTACTTTATCCATACCTCAGACAAAACTCTCAACAAGAAAGGTTCAGGAGCCATTATTTTAAACTAGTGATACCTTGGAGTGTGGAAAAAGAAGAGTGGGATGGCTTGCAGTGAAAAAAAAATATAAACAATCTATTAACAGATAACAGGATTGGAAGACATTGGACCTTACTGTACCTTTTATGCAACTTCTTTACAAGTGAATTTAACTACAAGAGAGGCAGTGTAAACGCCAGTTATATGATTTGGGGACAGCCCACCTTTACAAATTTTTCCAGAATTTATCAAACCATATCAGACTTACCCTAACCCTTCAAAACATCTTGTGTTTGCCACTAAAAGTATTTCACACAAATAATAAGTAGTGTTCCCTAAATGACCTTAAACTTTTCATACTATTTCATTCCCAAATCTAACCAGTCCACCACACTTTCCTCCTGCCACAGGGAATTCTGAGCTATCCAAAAGCATCTATAAGCTGTCAACCCAGACTTACATTTTTCACACTATATAGAACCAAGTTCAAGAAGAACTTGTCAAAAAATGTCAAATGCAATTATTCTTTCTCAGATCACTTTCGTTCTCTACCTGTGATGAATCTACTCAAACTTCAGGTCTGCAAGGCATTCAGACATAACACTGACACATCAAAACATCAGACAGGGCTATCCTGTATTCTGTACAGAGGACACAACCACTGGAGAATCACTGACTTTCACTCTTAGAGCCATGTAATCTATTTCCCTGTACAAAATCCTGAAAGCCTCACTATTTGTCATAAATCTGTCTTAAATGATTTGTCTTAAATCAGCTGAAAAGTTTGCAAATTTATCAATTACCTCCTTCTATTGACTCTAAGAGATGAACTGAGATCTTACCATGGCCTTCTGGCCTTTTGGCCTTCTCTCTGCATATGGCTGGCTTGGGGAGGACCCATCCTGAAAATCTTGTCACAATCAGAGAACTGCCACTGACTTGGATGGGAACAGCATTTCACACCAGGACACTGCTGCATGGCACTTTATTTGGAAGCCTGGCGCTAAGGACTACAATCAACACTTCATCACAAACTGCAGTCAATTGGAACAAACCAATTATTTTTGATGAAAGAGTGTTCGGAAAGACTTTCCAGTGAAGCAAGAAGGTTGTTTTGCACTTAAGGCACTGAAACTCTGAAGGTTCACAGCTAGAAGGGTGCTCTTCTGCGGAAAGGGAGCAAAGCAGAAAGAAACTGAGTGGCCAAAACCGGCTATCTGCATTTCAGGGCACGTGAAAATCCACAGAAATGGTAAAATTGGAGTGAAGGCTGTCTCTTTTGGCTGGACGGTTTCTAACTGTTCCTGGATAGTGGGAATGGCTTTTTGGCAGTCAGTGTGTGCAGTCCAGGGCTGCAAACCACAGCCACGGCAGTCCAATGAGAGTGGCACAAGGACTGAAGCATACAGAACCTCAGTAAGTAAAGGCAAGGCATGTGCTTGAATCCATAACTGCCTGGGGGGAGGAGGACTTGGCTTGTCCAAACACTCAACAAATTACAAAAAAGATTTGAAAACTTCTCCCCACCCCTATCCAAGATCAAGCCAAACATATTTTTAAGCTGGAATACGTGTGAGTTGATACCACTGTTGTTGAGAAAAGTGTCCCCTGCAACACCCTGCCCCTCAGATCACACCACACTTGCTCAAGGTCGGGTGGGATCAGAGCTCTTTTGGAATCGCAATGGAGCTTTTGAGAAGGAAAAACACTTAAAGGAGTGTCAGACCTCCTCAACCCTCTCTCTTGTTTTACCTTATGAGTGAGAGAATATAATGAAAGTTGAACTGTGGTATTCACAGTTTCCTCCTCCCATATGGCCCACTTCTAGTCTGGGATGAACTCAGGATATCAAGAATACAACCTTATTGAGGAAAAGATTTTTTGAATTATTCTAGAGACCTTCCCCACATTCAGCTGTGAAAAAACTCTTGGTGCCAGATCAGAAATGCGCTTCTGCAGGTATCTTAGGTATTCATTAGTACATTTATTTGCTCCAAAAACCTGCAAAAAATACAGAAAAATGCTCCAATGCTTGAGTGTGCTCCACCACTGTACCTGTTAATATTTCCATTAGGAAACATATTTTAAAAGTCCCAAAGACTGTTTACTGGTTAACTGAGTTCTGGTAATGTTAATTAGCAATTTATGGTGAATTGCCAATTCCTTACTTGAAGGGTTATTATCAATTAACTGCAAAGTAAAAGCTCACTGAATTAGTTGTTTCAATTGGGTTAACGATTGTTTGGATGCATTATACATTACAACAGGACCTGCTGCAGAATTTGCAGAATTAAGACAAAATAGTCTTAACACCTGTAAATTTACTGCAAATACATTCAATTTTCCATTGAAGTTCATTACATTTTTGGCTCCTTGTATGATTTTTTATTCTTCAACCGACAAATCTCCCATCAAAGCTTAGTCAAAGATGGAATAAACATATTTAAACTCCTATTTTAACTGCAAGCAAAAAGATTTAAACAAACAAAAAAACCCCACCAAAACCAACCACCCTGCACTCCTTCCTAATAAACTCAAAATCTTACTTTTAGATTAAAAAAAAAATATGTTGTCCACGTGTGTGTGCTTATTTTATCCCAGTCACTTCTTCACAACTGCAAAAAAGTGACAGCAGATTTAATTTGCTGATGTGTCTGGGAAATTTTTCTATTTCTATTCAGTTCTCTTTCCTGCTCTCTGCTCCTACCCTTATTTTTCTCTCTTAAAATGCTTACCTTCTCCCAACTTTTTAAAGAGTCTCTGCTTTTTTTCTCAGTTTCCATTCCCCATTTTCCTCTCCCCAACAATTCATTTTTCTCTCTTAACTCATTTCATCACATAGGGGACTGTTTCCATTTCTAATTATAACTCCAAATTTTTTCACTCATGGAACTTTTATTATTTTTTAATCAAAGGCCATCATAGCTTCTTAAATTGAAGGGAATCCAACAGCACACCAGAATGCAAACTAACTCAGTCTTAAGACTGGACAGATTTCAGCTGATTTTCCTGCACATCAGCTTATCAAAGCTTCGCCCAAGACCTGTTTGCTGGACTCTACTGAGCACTCAAGGAAAACAGCAGAATTGAAACAGAAAAACAGAGCTTCAAATGCTTGCTGATGACAGGGAAAACAGCAAGGGTCCAAAAGTATATTACAGTCAGAAAAAGAAAAGGAGACGGTACCAAGAAAGGTAAGTATGAGAAACACTCCAATTTGCAGAAATTTCCCTGCCTGGCTGTAATTAAAGCTGCCAGAACTGCAGTTGTTTCATTCCTCTCCACCCCCTGTAATGGTATTATTCTGCAACTAATACCTTCTTTCAAAAATGACATCTTAAGTTTCCTCCTGGTATATGTGAATGTAACTTCTACCATCTTGCACTGTTTCTGAGTGTAGCTATAAAAACAAACCTTGTATTTTGCATATTTTGACCAACTCAAAATTCAATTAGTAAAAATAACTGTCTGTGCTCCAGAAGCTGCACTTAAATTTTCCTGTTGGACTCTACCTCTGTCTTGGTTTAGAAATAACCTTACACTTCCATGACTTGGTGAACTAAGACAGGCAGGTTCAAATTTGGCAGCTTTAGCTCATGCTCTGTCTCACTGTAAAGCCACAAGAGCATTTAACTTCTCTACTTGGACAATATGCATAATTTTCTTCCTTTTCCATTTGGTGGCTGATAGAGCACTCATCTATCTGTGTGAACACAAACAGAAAAAAATCCAACCTTATTCCATCTGGGCTGTCATCCTTGAGGTTTTGTAACTGTATTTCTGTAAGTGAAGTATACACACCACAAGAGCAACTTTATGGAAGGTTAAGACATGCTATCCCTGGATCATGTATCCCAATTTATTGTGCCTTTTTAAGTTCATAGTTGTGTTGAAGATGAAGAAGCAAAGGTTATGGTGGCCTTGGTGAATCTGCCTCTGGAATCTGGAGGTGAGGGAAAATGATCTTGAGTAGTCCACATGCTCCTTTCAAAGCAAGGGAATGCACTCCCCAACACGCTTGCTATGGGTCCCTGAAAGCATGCCAGAAGCATTCCTCCTTCTCCTCCTCCTCTGCTCCAGCCCAACCACAAACCTTCCTACTTCAAAATGAGGAACAGATTGCATCTCTTCACTGTTCTTCTGAAATAAGAGCTGACTGCTCTTTGACAAAATGCACAATAGAATCATTTGCACAGGCTTACAAGCTGCTTTTTAAAATACTTAAAAATTGTAACATCAGGATTTTGGGGATCTTTTTTCTTGGTTAATGATCAGGTTTGTGCACCCGTTGCTGGCCAGACTTGTGCTTTGGCTGGCTTGTGACCTGCCACACAAAAGAATCAAGTTTATAAATCCCACAGGACATTTGGGCTGAACTTGAGTTTGCAGCAACATTTGATGAGCCATGAGGTTGTGGGTCCTGCAGCTTTGCTGGAATCTGTTCTAATTAGGAGCCCATAGGCAAGGGCACTGAGCCCTGTGCTCTGGGAACAATTTTCTCTTAAATTCTCTAAAAAAAAAAAAGGGATGTATAAATCTCATTTACATCTGAAAGGACCTATAATCTGAGTCTTCTGCCTCTGGTACCATATCAAGGTTGTTTCTTCTGTGTGAAGAGGTTTAATCACAAAATCACTGTTAAATTTCCTTCTCCAGATTAAGCTGTCATTGTTTAAAATACCTTTTTTTGTTCCTTGCACTAGAAATGAAGTTAATTCAATGCATTTCTATTTTTTAAACTTTCCTGTTATTTTCTCCATCACAGGCTGACAGGTCAGAGTAATGACTTCTTTCAGAGATTAACACCAGATTAAATTTTTTAAAACTCTTGAAAGTAACTCAAATGTCTAATGCAATATAGATTCTATTCTTTCCCTTCCTCAGGCCATAACCAATGGAAGGGAGAAATAAATCTCATACTGCAACATAATATTAAACTGAAATTGGATGCAAGACTAAAATACCACCAACATCATTTTTGTTACATGGTGCACTGTTTTCTTGCATATTCTACTGCCAAGCAGTTGAGCTTCAGCTAAAGCCCTCATAAGAAGAAAGCAAGCAACTCGTAACCTGAAAATTGTCATTTCAAACCTAAGTAAAAGAAAGACAAACCATCTCTAATAAAAGTTTGATCTCTTAATTTCTATATACTGTCTCCAAAGCTAAATTACAAGCAGCAAAATACTGCAAAAGAAAATAGAGTTAATACTTTTTTTAAGGAATAAGAATTTGGCCAAATTCAATTCTCAAACCTCCTGGGTAAATTAGGGACTGACTCAGGCTCTAATAAACACACATAGTAGCTTTCAATGACCTCAAAACTCTCAGAATCTCAATGATAGTACATTGATCTTACAACAGAAGTATGAGTTAGCTGTTTCTTCAGGTTCAAAAGGAGTGATGTGCAACTCGGATATAAAGAAGACACATTACTTAGAGAGATGCAGGCCTGCATAACTGAATTTGTTTTGACTTCCCTGCCCCCTCCTCCCAAATCTCATCTGCATACAGATACAGTTTTGTGTAACCTGCTACCTTAATGAAGGTGTGAAGAGTGATCTAGAACTGGAAAGCGATTTTTTGGTTATTGTTTTTTAAAGGCACATAACAGCACAGTGCAAGCCCAGAGTCCTGTAATCCTTTGCTTTAAGAAAGATTCTTTCCAGACATTTTACATATATTAACTCAGCAGGACATAAAACATCTGTGCAGGCTGTACATCATTTTAGGCTGTAAATTTGATGGCATATGCCATAGTCCACCGGCTTAGTTGTGCACACACCCCTGCATACCAATGGGAATGCTAGTCACTAGGCACAATCATTCCAATACCATCAGAATGGCAGTGAAAAGGTGGTTAAGGAATGTTTATCCACTCTTTATCACAATACAAGAATTCAGAAGACTCAAATATACTAAAGGACTACCAAAAGTAAAGCTCAACACAAAAAAAAACATCCAAAGGACAGATTTTTCTTCACTGTAAACACTTAAACTAGGGAACAGACTGCCAAGGGTTTGGGTTTTTTTGTGGATACTTGCATTCTCATCTATGCAGTGTGAAGAAAAGGGAGTAGATTAATTTTGGGGAAACTTAAATCAATCTATGAAGCTATTAAACACAAAGATACCACCTCTGACGTCGAAAATCTTTAAGCCATACATTAGACAGTGATGAAAAAGTGTATCAAAGAAGCCACTTCTGTGCATACTTTTGCTTTCAACACTATTTTGTACTGGCCCAGCTGAATGAACCTTTGATCTGACCTGGTGTGACTGTCTGTCATGTTCAACTTTACAAAAGTGCCACCAAGCACAGAATCTCTTAGAAATTTATGACATATCGGGAACATTGTGATATTGTTACTTTCTTTTAGCATGAATAAGAAACCCACATAACCGGATTCACCTAGACAAGTCACTTGGAAACACAATCTTGACAAGACCTCTGACATACTATTCAAGAATGGAACCATTTGTGAAAGCTCCTGTTGAATAATTACATGACTAAAGCATACAGAAAGTTTCCAGTCTAAAATCCTAAATGGCATATACAATCATATACATTTTCAATTATTAATAACAGGACCACCCCAGGCTTATAAATCGTTCTGACTTGATGAACCTCTATCTATATTAAGACACTAAGGCTCTTTCAGTAAATGTACATCAGTAGAAAAAAACAACTAACAACTTGGATCTAAATCCAGGTGGCACTAGGCACCCTCAACACATCAGAAGTGAGGTAGTCACAGCACTTTTTATGCTTGTCAAAGATGTCTTCAGCAGAACGTATTAAACAAGGGATTGTTTGGAAGCTTAAGTAGTGAACGTCAAGTAGAAGTAGCCAGTCCAACAGCAAGACTGAATTGTTTCAGATCCACTTGCACAATTTTTAAATTTCCTTTTGAAACCTTAAAACATTTCACAAAGGAATCAGTCCCCAAAATGAACCATGATCTTCTTAGAAAACTGTTCAGTCTAATAAGAATGCTGTAAATGAGTCAAGCATTTTAATATCTGAAATTCCATCCTGTACTAAAAATTAGTATAAGAAAAAATGTAACATTCAGGAATAAAAGATGAATTAAAATAGTCACAGAAAAACTCAATGGTTTTCTTTGTTTTAAATTATAGTAATATAACTATTTTAGGGAAGTCAATTAACATTGTGATTTCATAAAATTATCAAAAACTTCAGCCTTGGAAAGCAAGCAGGGAACATGGCCTAAAACATGCAGTTTATCAAGAAAGTGTAGAAGTTAAAGAGACATAAAAGCACTACATCAGTTTTACAAATACATTTGTAAATCTAATTATAGGTGCATCATTGTGGAACAAAAATACAATACCCACACCTTATCTATTAAACATTTTTACAGCCCTGATAACCATTAGCCCTGGAAATGAAAACAGGAAAGTGCTACAGCTGCAGAACTCCCTGCAAAAATAAGCAGCTCTATGGGACTTAAAAAGAAAACCGAATAGGAAAAGAAGTGGATTTGTAACTAAGTTCACAGCACTTAATTACAGAGCTGAGGTAGAGCCTACTAAGCCTACAGCAGCCTTTCAAGGCACATGAAGTTTGCTTAGCAGGAAAGCCAAACCGGATTTTTAATAAATAGCATAGCCGGGATTTCAAAGGGCATTGGATTCAACCTTCTGCTTCTAGGTGTAAATACAGATTTGGTGAAATTTTAGATAATGTCTCTGGACTTAAGACTTCAGAAACAGAACCTTGTTTGAGGCATAACAATACAAATGGCTGCTTTAACTTCAAAGCAATGTTTAAAAGGTTTCAATAATAGAAACATTCAGCTAAAGCAAGAAAAGGATGAAACTGCAATGACAGAAATATCACCACAAATCCTCCCTGCTTTGTGCAGTGTCATTTCCAATGCACTTCAGACTGTACAGAAAAAGAATGCCAGTGCATCTATTATGGGATCATATGAACATGTATATTTATCTTGAAAGTACAAAAACTCTTCTCAATATCTATTTTAACAATAACAGAAAATACACAGAATAAAGAATATTAAATTGCTATTCTTTATCCTTCATTTATAGTGAAATATGATTTTTAAAAGAAATTTTAAACATGACATCTCATTTCCAGTTGTGGTGCAGTTTTATCCAGTTTTAACATTATTTCACTCTAAAAAATGGGGGAAATCATCTCTAATATTTTAATAAATTTTAATAGAAGACTACAAGTACACCCTTGACAAGCCAATGAGGCAAACCAAGACTACAGAAAATAAAAAGTAAAGCTGAATAACCTCTGACAGACGCTTACTTATTCTCTCCCAAAAGGAATGCCTAACTCCTCATTTACACATCCCACTCAGAAGTCTGTTACACAGTTACTTTCCAAAACAGAACTTCTGCCTTTAGATCTCTTCACTATGGCATACTGCACCTAACAGAGATAAAATGGATTTATTTGCTTCATGCTTATGAACTTTATTTAAATAAGGTTCCTCAATATAATGGTATTGTCCACCTAAAGGGAAAATGGAAACACTTGTCTTGTAATCTCTGCTCAAATAAAAACAGCAGACCAACTGGCTTAAATATATCCCTTTCAGTAAAACCCCTTGGCTTCAGGAACCTGTATGTCATGTTTCCTGTAGTGACATATATCTGTTCATGCTTTCATCACTTAAATGAGATAGAAAACCTTCTCAGTCCAGGAGCAACATCCTGGCACGAAGCTGGTGTGATGAAGAGTCAGGCTGTTACTGTGTGGTGATGATGATACAACTGCTCATAGACAATGCTTCCCACAACCATTAGTTTCATACACTGAGTTTAACACACCCCACTACTTACCCAGCACTACCCTGGGCTGTCTTTGAAACAAACACTTGCATATGATTATGTCTTATAGCTCAATAATTAACATCCATAAGCTTTACTGTGAAAAAGTAACTCTTCTTAAGCCGTGGCACGATACCTTCAGATTGGTAAAAGAAGTCACAATGCATTAATTTCTGCCAATATAGGTAGCTTTTATAAAATGATAAAAACAATTGATAAAAGAGAATACTTGAAACAATACAATAATATTATCTAATGATAGTGGTTTACCTTGTCTCTGAGGGTAATCTGCACGTGGGTAAGGAAGGATGGTATGGGAAGCAACCCTAAGTGACAACACGATGCCTCCTTGAAGTCAATGGTGCTACACTGATCTGCTCACCTGAAGGTCTCCCACAGCCTGTTTTAAGCAGCCCTAATATATTTTGGGTCATGAACACATACAGCATTTCCAAAGACAGTGACTTTGGAAACTGTCTGGACTACAGAGGATGCTTTAAATGAGCAAATTACTTTACAAGAGAAGAAACATCCACCTCTCTCCAACTTCTGGTTTATTATATTTTTTGCTCAAGATCTCCTTAGACACTCACTTGTATTCACCATTCTAATTTTCTGACTATGGGAAATTAATTTAAAAATGCAAAAAATTATTTTTCCTACCACGTACACCCAAACTTAAAATTCTGAAGTCTATCTGCATTTTCCTCATTTTTGTATGAAGACCCCAGGCAAGGATTCTGTAGGCTAGATTATGCTGTTCATTACACCTTTACAATCCTGATGAATTACTGCTTCCTTTACAGCCTATCAGCCCAGTCCTTGCACAGATGTATTAACTCTGTATGAAGCAGAATGGTTCACTATGTGTTCATAGAGAGGATGTAAACTGCACATCACCAGTAAGATGCAACTGAGCTGACAAAAAAGATGCTATGGCCAGAAAAGTAATCCTTGTGAAAAAGGGTAATACCTACTGTATTCTTCCACCTCCTACTTGTTCCATCTCCCCTCTCTCTGATGAATGATCCTAAACTTGCATTCTTTGGTAGGACTTACCGACCTACCCGCATGCTGCTCATATAAGCATGAATTGCAGAATCACAGAATGGTTGGAGGAGACGCAAAAGGACATCTAGTTCCAACCTCCCTGCCGTGGGCAGGGACATCTTCCACTAGACCAGTTTGCTCAGAGCCCCATCCATCCTGGTCTTGAACACATCCAGGCATGGGGCAACCAAAACTTCTCTGGGTAACATCTTCCAGTGCCTCACCACCCTCACAGTAAAGAAATTCTTCCTAATATCTAATCTAAACCTACTGTCTATCAGTTTGAAGCCAGTCCCA
>VYXC01001398.1:261265-281054 GCA_013397175.1 Platysteira castanea
TGGGGCAACCAAAACTTCTCTGGGTAACATCTTCCAGTGCCTCACCACCCTCACAGTAAAGAAATTCTTCCTAATATCTAATCTAAACCTACTGTCTATCAGTTTGAAGCCAGTCCCACAAGTTCAGTCACTGTATACTCTTGTAAAAAGTATCTTTTTATATCTTTCTTTTTGGCTCCCTTTGAGTACTGAAAGGCTGNCCCCAGGGCTGCTCTCGATCTCGTCATTCCTCAGCCTGTGCTGATACTGGGGCTTGCCCATGTCCATGCCAAACACAGTGGTGCATTTTGCAGTTTCCCCTTTTACAGACTCACAGAATCACAGAAGAAACTGAGTTGTAAGGGACCCACAAGGATCCAACTGCACAGCATCATCCCCAAGAGTCACACTATATGCCCAAGAGTATTGACCAAACACTTCTTGAACTCATTTATTCACAGATCATGAATTTCTAGTCTGCAGTGAATAGTATTAATCCAAAGCTTTTTATTTTGTTTTTATTTCCTAATCTGTAATTTAAAGAATTCTGAGCATTTTTCTTGGGTGGTTCTCCTAGAGATGAACAGCCATCACACATTTCTCCATTCTAAAAATGGGGTAGAATATGGAAATAAAACCCCACAGTGCCCAGAGAGAGATTAAAACCCCGCTCTACACACTCCTCCAGCCCTCCCCTCACAGTTTGAAACCTTTTGTGTCAACCATTTGATCCCAGGTCCATCAGGGATGATTTTAGGCAAATTTCATTCTCATACATGAATTAGCAACAGACTAAGTCAACTACCTCACAAGGATCAAACACTTACTCCTCTTGCAAGTGCAGCCTGCTGCAAAGGTAAGCTGGCCTATCAAGGCAAACTCTGAATTTGCAGAAATACGCTGTCCAAGATGCCAGGTTAAAGAACTGTGCTCATCACAAAAGCCTAAACAAGTAGGCAGGTAAAGGCAGAACTTTGAGCCCTAAGACCTAAGAAAAGTGAGTTTACATTTATGCTAGAAATAACCCAGGTATTAACACAGTCAGGAATTTATCCAATAACGCATTAAGGAGGGCACTCCACTGGTGTAGCAGAAGTAGTTGACTGTAATTCAACGCTTCAGTGGGTGAGGAAGGAGACAGACTTCTCCATCTGCAGCTTTCCTCCAAAAACATGAAGTCATATCCACATAGCACACAGAGAAACTCTCTAGAAAGTATGTGGGTACCCACCAGGTGGGAATCATGGTAAATTAATCTTTATTTCCCTGTATCTCACCATGCATAAGAAGTCACAGAGTTTTCAGGAAGTTTTATCCTAGCTTCTAGATGCTGTCATCCCTAGCAACATATGATCTATTTCATCACCCGATACTATGAAAAGTCACCCTGTGCAGGACTCGGGCAGTACCACACCTCCTGTGTTTACTTTAAGCATTAGTACAGTGCCACAAAGCACGGCTCCTGAGCTTCTCAGGTGCCTCACAACTGAAGCTGCAAAGAAAGCAGTGGAGCCAGATCCACTTAATGACCAACAGGAGCACTAATGGCTTGGATCTTACAATGCTCTATCACACAAAAACTCAAAGGGATTTAATTTACCTTGACCTTGTAGTACTCCTTGACTTCAGGCAGAATGGAATCAAAATCACCACTGATGTAATCAGGCAAGAAGCTGAAAGGAAAGCAATGAGCAGTGAAATGAAAAATTAATTCATCTTACTATATTTAATATTTATTTTCTCAAGAGTACTAAGAGGTACAAGCATTAATCTTCTAAAAGGAATATGAGTTCCTTAAAAGCATGTTAAAACAAGAGCTGATGTGAGGTGATACAAAATAAGGTAACAGACAAAATGTAAAACTGGTAAATTTATTGTCCCTTTGCTGAGGGAGCTGCACATTGCTTAGATGCTTATCTATCTCTCTGGGTCAGAAAAACTTGCATTTGCCTGGTCCAGAAAGACAACTCTCAAATGTCTTTCAAATGTATCATTCAGTCAGCAAAGTGTTTGAAATAGCATATCTGAGTGCTGTACATCAATCCTCAGAGGATATCATTTGTCAGAAGATGATGATGATGATGCTTCTTGGACAGCTGGTATGCCATAAATGTTTCAAGGATTTGTATTTTAGTTGTTAGTGATGTCATCTCGTTTCTACTCTTCTTGATTATTAAAAATACTCCCAAAATATGGAA
The DNA here is from genome assembly GCA_013397175.1 of Platysteira castanea. Taxonomy (NCBI): domain Eukaryota; kingdom Metazoa; phylum Chordata; class Aves; order Passeriformes; genus Platysteira; species Platysteira castanea. The sequence goes on from VYXC01001398.1 coordinate 263,443, forward strand.
GCCAAATGCTCAGTGATTTTTAACTCACATGAACTTAATTTCAACTCCTAACCACCACTCGTACAGTAATATTGCTGCAAAGCACATGAAAATAATTTTGTGATATTTATCTCATTTTGCCACATGTAGCTTTTTAATTGCATAATGCTTAAAAATATTTATTATATGAATTTGTATCAAATTCATAATGAAACTTCCACTGTGCTATAGCAAGAACATTGTAAGAATATCTTTTGAAAAAATACCACAATAACCCCCCAAAAAACTCAACACAGCTTTCAATCTTGAACAATTTCTTAAGTTTTAAGAAGCAGCTGACAGGTGAGAGAGTGTTTCCACTGTTTCAACAGATAAGTCTGCACTAAGTTTTGAAAGTAAAGCTGTGATTCTGGTTAACTCCACGGCTACCATACTTTACAAAGGGGATGAGAATTCATCAGCAAATTAGTTTCCAGTTCAAACTAAGTTACAAGGAATTGAGCAAAGTATACTGGAACATATTTTTTCTGCCACATGATTTTAGAAGAATGCTGCAGGGTCCAGAAAATCCTCATATCAGTAAAACTTACAAAAATATCATGTTCTGGGTCTGTACATCACTGGCCACCATTTTATTTGAGAACTGAAAGCTGCTTCAGCAGAAGCTGGTAAGCACAATTGCTGTGAGTTAGGTCATGTGCAACTGTGGCATTTCAAATTCCCTGCTCTCTACTATTACTAAGGTTGTTATAAAAAGATATGTTCTAAAAATAATCCCTCCAGAAGTGATGGTCCCACACTTGCAGTGGTGGGAAGTGCAGTCCCTTCTGCACTGGGTTTGACTGAGGACACAGGAATCAAGTAGGAGAAATGCAAATGCTTCAATGCTCTGTTTCATATGCCTCCATCAGCGTGGTTCAAAACCACACAGAAAATTAGGTTTGCTCTTTCATTGTAAGACTGACCTTTCCAATGTACAAAAAATATCACATTTTCAAAAGTTAAAATTTAAATAGCTGGTTTTTACCTTTCCATGAGCTTCCTAATGAACTATTTACTGAATACAAGCCTAAAAACCTGCAGGTATTCTCTTTCAATTTGTTATTTTCTAATTATTTCTTCCTGATTGAAACAGAGCCATTAAAAGTAAACTCACTCTAGGCATTTCATTGGTGACCCTGAATGCAAGCCCTGGGTTGAATGCAAGCAGGTTGGGCAGGAAGAACAGCAGCCAATTGTCATGGAAAGCCAGCTTGGTATAACAATGACACCCACTGCGATGAAAAAGCTGTTTATCTTACCAAAATGCCATATATAAATCCAAAAGTGTCTCTTTTTTCCCTCTACAGCAGCTACAGATCACAGTGCTTTTAAATAATCAACTATTTCTCCTGAATGCTTCAAGAGACATGTTGGAGCAGAATTAGCCAAAAAAATGTATCTTCTAAGAATCAAGTGCTGCTTCACAGCTTTTGTTCTCATCCAAAGTAAAGCAATTTCCAATCAAAAAGCTAGTCTGAATTTTTCCAAGCAGAAGGAACAAGCATTTCAGTTGCACCTCCCATGGGCTCTGCTGGGGCTCCTGGCTGCACTTTCTGAACACGTTTCCTCTGCCAGGAAGCTCTACATCCATTTTCAAAATACCTTCTCTAAATCACTCACTTGGAGCAACCACAAAACCAGAAATGACTAAAGGTAATAAGGAATTGTGGCTGGGAACTTCAAAATTTCGAGATGTCTAGGCCTCCCATTAATGACCACGAAGAGAAGAATTCCTTCCTGTTTTCTCCTTCCCTTTTAGAAACACCAGAAACAAGGAAAGTTCAAAAAGTCATGCCTGACAAATTGAAAAAAATAATTAAATCTCAACTCCACTGTCTGCCTCACAGACATGAAATAATATGTCTGCTTTATCTTCAGAGGGAGGATAGCTGCTCTTTGTAATTCACTGACTGTGCAAACCAACAAAAGTCAGGCAACATTCAGTATAGTCAAAGGCTGCATTTGACACAGTCCTTTTTGAGTTCCGTGGAACAAATTGCCTGATCCAGGTGAGTAGATTTGAGTCAAGACTCTTTCCAATTGACACAAGTACATAAAGTTCATTGTGTGAAGAATTCTCCTTGACTGACTATCCTCAGAGATTAGCACTGATATAGAAATAGGGAAAATAGTTGAGACAGAGGTATATGGAAAAAACTTCATACTAAAGTAACTCAAGAATATTTTGTAATAATTGGTTTTCACCTGTTTGCTTTCATATAGTTTTCTATTTACTCCTGAGTACAGGCTCTAGTGCAGGAGAACAGGCTTGGGAGAATCACACGTCAAGCTTACTTCTATGTGAGAGGAAGAAATTATGTCAGGAAAAAAGTAACAAGAAGGGCCTCTCCATAAAAGTTAAAACAGCTGCCCTTATTTAATGTACAGATTAAAACCAGGTATTATATTAGTCTAACCCATGTTTCCCTGCCCTCTGAACTCAAATTCATGAATAATTCTTATTCTGATGCATAACTATATTGAAGATGACATATTTCAGTGACATATCTGACATACATCCTTTAGTGAAGGAGTTTAACTTTTTGCCCATGATGGCAAAATATGTCTTTAATTCCTAGTGGAATTTAAAATTTTAATTTCTAAACAGCTCAGATGATGCCGTCTATTCCATTTCAGAACCATATTTTATCAGTCTCATTAGCTATTAATTATCACTATGCATATAAGGTCATGACCAGCTCAGCTGGCTTGATTCTCTGCTGCTTTGTATTGACATTCATCAGGAGGGAGCCAAATCCTTAATCCTAATGGGACTGAAAGTATAAAATTCATGTGAGATCAGCCTACCGTACCAAGTCTTTCCTAGAGCTGTCAAGAAGCATAATACCAGGTACTGGGCAACAAAAAAATCTTCAGAAGTTTGGGCCAAGTGGAGTTTTTCTTACTCTTTTAAATCTCTTTTGGTTTTTCTGGGTGTTGAGGAGTTTATTTTGTTTGGATTTAAGTTGTTGCTTTTTGTTGTTGTTTGGAGTTGCCTTTTTTTTTTCCTCATCAGGGTATTTTAGAATCATACTGCATCTAAAATGAGTGTGGAGTCAGGAGGGCCAGGATTACTTTCAGATAAGGACTCAAAGGCACTTTCATACCAGACTGCTTATCTTTCACCTATGTAACTTTTTTTTTTTAAATAAAAACTCCATAGTTTCCATATGAAGCCTTTAAAGGTTTAGCTGGCTTACGAAGAAAAAAAAACCACCATTTCTCAGCAGTTTGGAGATGGATCCCAGCTAGATGATTTATACAAATTGGATAAAGGCTGAATGTTGACTGAACAGTTTTATGAACTCCCAGGATGCTGGCCTGGAAAGCAGGGGAAAAAAAGAGATTCCAGCAAGTCTGACATAGTTTCCAGATACCCCAATAAATTTTTAGCTACCAGTACCATGAAGCAGCACTTGATTCTTATAACAGACAGATTACAAAATAAATAGAAGCTATTTAAACTCTGAGGTTCTTATGCTAAACAAGCACAACTGTGCCTTTTGCCTTCAAGTAATACATCTAATAGACACAGCAATAATGTTTTTAAATATTCAACACTAATGAACAGTGTGTTAAATTTAAAACATCAGAATACTTGGTTCTTTATTCACTCACTTTAAGAATTCAGTGTGAAGTGTTAAATATGTGTTTTCACACAGTTATGAAAAAGAAAAAAAAAAAACCACAAAAACCCACACAAAACCATCACACTTTAGCAGTTTATACTAAAAAACCCATGCTGCCTTCTTAAATAAAATGCTTGGGCATAACTGCTCAGTTCTATCATTAATTCAAAGTTACAGTTTCCTAGTACTATTGACTTTTCTTGTGATGCAGCTCCTTTAGCACATAATTGCATGCAATTAACCTTTTTTAAACAAATGTTAGCATCAGAGACATGAACATTTAAAGGCAGTATCTGCATACCCTTTGATTCCTTCAGCTACAGCACAGAAAATAATCCCATGCAGACAAACAGTGTATCCCCCAGCTCTATCATCTGAGGGCACAGAGTTGGTTCCTTATGTTTTTTCTTCACTACTAAAAATGGGTGTCTTTTACCCTGGGCTAATAGGCACACACAAGCTACATCCCTGTGGAAAAAAAATTAGTGACCATAAAATGCTGCAAACTGAACATGAAGCAGTCAGCTCTGACTTTTGTAAGTATCTAGTACTTGAGAATACAGAAGATAAAACTCTCTAGCACTACTTCAGGATAAGCATTAAAACCATAGTTTAACAAAAAAACCCAATAAAAAAAATAATGCTCCCAATTCTGTGTTTGCTAACTCTTAAGGTGCACTTTCAGCTTGCCCTCCTGATGTCTTGACAAGAAGAGTAAGTGAGGACTGTTCTTATCAGAAAGGTGTTAAGTTTGTTTAAATCTGTCAAAAGTATACTGTTATCTGCTGTTAAGATCAAAGTGCCTTTTTAACTCTCAGAGACATGTACAGCACAAGCAGACGCCTTTTATATATTGTTTCAGAGCAGCATATTCAGATGCTCCAAGTAGCTGTACAGAGGTGAGATCCTGGGTAAAGGAGAAATGTCAGATAGTGAGATATATTCAGTTAATGTCTATTCAATCTATAAATACCTTCACGCATTACCTGCAAGGTTACCACTAGAAAGGGTCACACCTGCAGCTCAGAAACCAAACATTAAAATACCAACACAATTAATGAATTTAAACTGGCCATAGAAAAGAATTTTGGTTTGATCCATCTTGAACAGATACTGTGAATGATTCCATAACTTATCATGAGGCCTTTAAAAGACAGCTAAACCCCAGTCCTTAGCTTGTCCATCCTCTCCTTCCCAATCAAGACTCTCTTGAAGTCAGAAAGCTTACTTTTTCTGACTCCATGGTTCCCATCACTGCTATTTTGATCCCCAAAGCCTCCCTTATCACTGTACAATGTTTCTAGGACGGTGGCTCTGACAATGATGTGCTAGCTCTGTATGAACTTGGGGAGACAAAACAACATGAACAAAAAAATCCCCAACAATTTTCTGCACCTTCTTCAAAGTCCTTAATAAACTCTGATGTTCATTATGCAATTCCTTACACAAAACAATTCCTGAACAGCATTTCACACAGTACAATAAATCCAGGTATGATTTAATAAGACTTAAGAAAAAGAAAGGGAGGTGGTACAACGACAGCACTGTAAACACCAATTTAACAAAGAAAGCAAATATATGCATGTATCAAGCTATACACAGAGAACCTGAATTCTTTGCACAGACTGTTAGCAAATCTGCATATTACAGTCAGATAATTCTGTGGTTAAAAGTACTTGAAATATTTGGCAGCCTTGAAAAACAGCCTCTTTTTTCCTTACTTTTTACAGAGCTTGGTGTTAAAGAGCATATAAGTATTATTTCATTTGCAAACGCTACGATTTAAAGAAAAAAATAAAAGTGTGTGATAATATAAAGGCAATAATGCATTCATTTATGCTCGTCTGGTATGCAGTGTCACCTTGCAAATAATAAAAAAAATATCTAAAATAAATTGAAGAATGTATTACCTTCAGCTCAAACTGCTATGCAAACCACACATCAGGGGGACATCTGCAGGGGAGAGCCAACTTTCTCCCATTATCACTACAAATCTGAAGAAGCTTATACCCTGCCTCAAAACCTTATCCCTCAGCGACAAACATGCGTATTAATGATAGCTGCAACTGTTGCATTTTTCCTTTTAATAGTCAGTATTTGAAACTTTTCTCCAGTTGCAATCGATACAAAATATGAACAAATGCGTACAAAATAAAGTCATGCTCTGAGATTTAAGAACTGCTCACTTGTTTTCCATGGGGCTGAACATCCTCCTGCGTTCAGGTAAGTATATGTACTTCATGAAAAACCTAGTGTGCACAGAACAAGCAACTCCCAGGGACTGCTGCTAAGTACCCATGGTTTTGTTTTTATTACTCATAGACGGAAGTATTTCTTAAAATAAAGGATACCTGGCAGCAATATATGATCTTAGAGCAAATTAAAACTGAAGCTCTTCAGCACAACTCAGCATTGCACAGGCTCAAGCACCATGCCTTGCTGTTGGATCCTTGGCAAAAGGAATTTGAAAAAAGAGAGCTGAGCTGAGAGTTTTCATCCTTGCACAGGGCAGCATGGCTCAGGGCAGCACATTAACTCAGTAGCAGAAAATGCTCCAGTGCCTCAGCACGAGTCACCCACAAGCACATGATTCTGAATGCTAGAAAAGCATAAATACTTGTCTGGAAGTGCCAGACTCCAGTCTTCTAGGACCCAAAGCCAGAGGAAAGGGAGGAGAAGATAAGCACTGTAGCCTCTGACAGGTGAGGGTCTCTGACCCACTGAGAAGACAGAGGCTGACACAACACCCAAAACAGTTTTCCCTCTTCATGTCAAAGTAACAGATGGCAGAATTTACTTTAAAAATTGAGGAAAATCAGCCATTACATTAAAGAAATGTAAATTATTTATTAACATTTTATACTGCCTGTGAAGAATCAAAGGGATGCGATCTAAAATGTGGTAAACTTGGAGCAGTCACAAACTACGCAAACAGATTTAGAAACCAGTCTCAAAAAGGTGGCACTAGAAGCCACAGAAGACTCAGGGCTTCATGGAGTGCCACCCAAGTTAGATGTTGCTGCTACAAGGCAACACACTGATTACTCTTTTTTCCCAGAAGTTAAAGTCACATGCATATTATAGTTTTCCACCCATTCAGAGTTACTAACAACGCCTACAGTGTGGCTTGAAAACTCAACTATACAGTTTTAAAAGTCTGTTTTAATGACTAGTATTTAAACTCTTGGTGTCGTTTCTGTGAGCTTTCACACCACTAAGAACACTTCAAAGTCAAGCACAAACAGTAGGAAGTTACACATGAAAGATGTTCACTAGGATTTCCTTGCTTCCATTACTTTACTTACTCTCACCTGAGTACCTTAAGTACCTGCCCCGAGTTTAGCATCTGTTTACATACTTACAAAACCAGGGAAGAACATCTTTGCAAGGGAGGTTGAACTTGAAGAAGCCCTTTGCTTCTTCAGGCTAGAAACTGAAGTTAAGTAGCTTGCAGAGAAATCCTCTGAAACCCTTTCTACTCAATGAGCCATGAGTGCAATGAGAAGAGATTTATCCCATTACTGAGTAACTTGTTCCAAGGAGACAAGAGGAAATCTGCAGGTTTTCAAAAGTCTATATTATGCTTCTCCTGTTCGGGCCTGCATTTTCATTTTTGATTTTCATGTACACATCATTTTATAGATGGATATTCTGATTCATGGTAGAAAAGAGACACCTCTATACTTAGATAAGTAGGAAGACCATCGTGAAAAGTGAATTTTCATATAAAAATTTATTTTAAAAACACCTACATAGAAGATAAGAAGTCTTCAGGAGAAAACCAGAACATCTGATTACAACAAAATTACTGAAAGGCAAAGTTGATTCTGTACAGTTATTGAACATGCTTCCTATCCTAGGCTCTGACTGCCTGTAGAGCAGCCACTGAGCTAACTGTTTTTATTTTTGGTGAAGGTGTGCTCGAGTACCTTAAACATATTAGTATGAATCCTTCAAGTTTTGAGCCCTTACACTGATAAGGTACATAATATTTTGCAGAGAAACAATGCATTGAGGATCCCGAAAACAGCCAGACTACACAGAGGAACAAAACGTATCACTTAATATTTTTAGGGGGTGTGAGCCCACATGGCAAGGAATGGAGAAAAGACACATAACAGCAGACAGCTGTTTGAAGTCTGTTGTCTCTGTACGGCTGAAACTCGGTAAGTCACTGGGAGGCAGAAGTTTTACTAAACCTTTTGCTGCTGACCTCTGCTGCAGCTTCTCCAGAGCTGACAGAGAACCAGGATATTCCAGCAGAGCATTAGCATTTCAAAAGGTACCTGCACCTCTTGCCTAGCACAGCACAGCAGCATTAATTAGAGAGACAGCAGAAGATAAATGCGCATACAAAATGAGAGTTGGGCTCTATTTGATGCTGAGTAACCTCTACCCAAAAGCACCCACACTTTCATCAGATTAACTCAAGGGAGTACTCTCCAATTTCTACACAATTTAGCTGTACAATGGATGACCTTATTTCATTTTCTGGAACTTGTGGTTTAGACAACACCATATTGCAAAGTTTAACAGAAATTCTTTCAAGGTTTGTACTAATTGAAAAGATGAAAGGTAGGCCTCGAGCTCTGAAGGAATTGGTGGAAAACTGTTTAGCATACCAGTGTTTCTGTCTTCAGTGGGCTGGAGCATCACAGCTGGGTAAAGCTCCTGCAGCTGGCAGAGATCCCACTCACTTTATCCTTGTTTTGCCTTTCTGACTGTGTCACCACCTCTACAGAGTCAAGGTACCGGTGCCATATTTTAGTTAGCAAAGTCAGCAGGTTTACAGTTATGAATACACACAGGCAGTTCTCTCTTTCACAAGAATAAAAGTGTTTCAAACTACCATTTTCATGAGCGCAGCTGCAATTAAAATGCCTCTGATAAAGCTCTAATTAAAGAATAAAACCACCTTTTATAGTTACTTGACATATGGATGAAATTAAGAAACAAAATAAAGCTGCTACTCTCATGTATCAATAAATCTGCCTTCTGATCACAGCCTGATGTACTCAACTGAAATAGTTTTTCTAGCCTGGTTTTATTTGCTCTATTTTTTATAAAGGATAAAGAATGAGGGACTGACAAAATGTGTTCATCTAGGGAAAAATCAGCTCTCTTGACATTTTCTTCCGTAAAACATTTAAACTGCTATACCAAACAGGTAAGTTTGTACCTATGCTCTGCACCTTAATAGATTCAAAAGGATGTCTGGTTGACAGTGACTTGCTGGACATAAATTTTTATTTCTTTCCACTGCTCATTAGTGAACAAACCTACATGTAATGAAATATAGTAATGTAAGGAAACCTGCTGCAGTGTCACCCTGGCCACTATACAGGCTGTCTGCTTTGCCAAAGACTCTCAAGCACAAGGAAATGCAATTCTAGCTGCTAACATTCTTCTTTAGCTTAGCTGCAGTCAGGTTCCTCCTCCTGGCAGTCAGCAGAGCTTCCAATGCCTCCTGAAAAAAAAGCCTGTTCTAGAAGTTAGCCATTACCACCACCACCACCACAGGGAAGCTCCCTGCAGCTCCCTGGATGGCTAATCTGAAAAGATGACAGAGCAATTATACAGCTATGGTATCCAATGTAAGGGTGGGAGATGCTCCTTAGGGGAAAAATCCCTAAATTTTGTACTGGCCAAAGGACCAGTCCTTGCTTCTCAGAGCTTCCTTCACCCCTTGAAAGTACCAGCTGCCACAGGGCTATTCAGAAGATACAATCTTTTCCCATTTTCAGCTGGAATAACTGGTCAGCAGCTAATCAAGCCAAGATAACTTACAAAAAGCTGAGGATCTAATTTATGTTAACTATACAATTTAGCCCACAGCTGATAAATATTAAAAGGATGAAGCAAGCCATAGCCTTTCAGACTTTATCTCATACCTGTGGAGTGGCTACCGTGGACACACAGTACTCATTTGACCTACCAAAATTTCACCTTCTGCTTATTAAACTAACTTTACCAAGGAAATACTGGTCCTCAGCACAATATAAAATGGCTTTCATAATCACAGGAGTCTGTGCTGGTTTTTATGTTAGCAGTCCTAACACAGGAGAAAGAACTAACAGCATTTCACAGAATCATAGAATGATTTGCATTGGGTGGAACCTTAATGATCATCTAGTTCCAACCCCCCCACCATGGGATGGGACACCTTCCACTAAATCAGGTTGCTCAAAGTCCCATCCAGACTGGTCTTGAACAATTCCAGGGATGATAAATACATCAAGGCAGCAAAATTCTGGAAGAGGTCAAGGTCCGCAAGTAATGCTTCCTTCAGATCACATCAGATTTCTACCACTGTGAAGCCTTAACTACAGCTATCACTAACAAGCACCAGAAATCTGCACGCATCTGCTAAAATCCTCACTAGGTCCCAGTCCTTCAAACCCTCACAAATATAGCATCTCTCCTCTTCAGGGGGAGGGAAGCTCTGTATCAGCTCCATCTGAAACCAGCAGAGCTACATGCAACACAGCTGGCAACACAGCTGGTGAGTCACAACACACAAGGAGTGCAATGCAAAACTCAAGCTTAGAAGCAAATTCATCATTACATTCAGAATTGATAGAGCAGAAGAGGATATAAAACTATTTTGTTATATTTTAATGCATTCGAAACAGAGCAATTTTCTACATAATCTTTGCTAAGAAAAAAAACCAAAACCACCCCACCAACTACACACAAACCATTAAAAAAAAAAAAAAAGAAAAAACAGGGGAAAAAAGGGCCTGCAAGCATGACCAAGAGAAATCTTAAGGGCACTGTGAAGGGTCTCCAAGGCTACATTGAGAACCTGGTTGACTGAAGCATATATAAATCTGAGCTAGCTTTAAAACAGCTCAGAGACTGGTAGTAGAGTAGTTATAATGGCAGTGCTTGCTGTGTTTGTTTCCAGAACATTGCCAGCTTCACATATTTGAGGCTTAACTGTGTTCAAGAAGCAAATGTGTGTGCCTGTCCATGTCCCCCTGCCCATTAGTCAGACTAGGGTGCTACAGTGCATTTTCAGCAGAGCAAGCAGGCATGTACTACTATTGCTATTAAGCTTTCAATACCCAGGCTGGGGCTGGGATCTACCCACCAAACTCCTACTGCCTGTTACTTAAGCTGGCTGTCCTTATTAATGTTTCATCAAAATCAGGGAAATCATACCATGGAGGGGAGGTTTGAAGAGAACATGAGCCAGTCCTCCCATCTGTATCTGCAGCACTTCGTTTACTGCCACTTAAGAGTACAAATGATAGCGCTGAGATAACTATCTACCTGACAGATATGAGATCCAGGCAGGTCAATTTATAGATTTGTGCTTACTTGTAAGTGGCAATCACAGAAAAAAACCTGTGCTCTGGATTGAGGCATTAGAAACATTACAAACATACACATGATATTAAGGAATTCTCTGTTCTCAATCTGTCCCCTCCTCGATCCTCCTCCTTTCTGTCTTTTTGTCTATGTGGGCTGAAAGCACTCTCAGACAGAAAATACCTCATTCTCAATATGTAACACATAGGACAAAAAAATCCCTGCCTTGGCCTCTGCACAAGTAATTTTTTATCAAGTGGAGTAGCTGAAAAAAATTTAATATCAACTCTGATGCTGTTGGTGCCCTGCTTATTATAAAAAATATGTAATAATACCCCCATATGAACTTCACCATTTATTGTGATTAAAAAAATTATATAATCCTCAACTGCAATTCTACTAAGTTCTATTATTGTCATAATCACTTTGACTTAATCTTTTATCAAATTTCAACACATTAATTAACTTTTCTCATAGGATGAGAACTAGTCTTAAGGACACAGATTTACCTTTAAATAATACAAGCGCAATGATGAGCCCTTATTAGAAGCTATTCCCTTTATATACAGTGATAGGAGTTGTTCCTCAGGGAAGAATTCAGAGGTCTAATATTCCTCCTGCCATCTGCACTACGTGCACTACAAGAAGTGAGAGGAGAACTCTGAGCGGATGCAGCACTGGAAATGCTTTGGAAAAGACTGGGCACAGATGAGCTGTGAATCAGACACTTTGAATTAGTGTGTATTGAGATGCTCTGGGAGTAGCCTGAAGACTACCACAGGTGACATGGAATGTAACCATCATTAGAGATGTCATTCAACAGAAGATGTCATTCAACTGAATGACAGTGTGGTCCCATTCCTTCAGTCTAAAATTCACTGCTAGATAATTTTTTCCACACATTTTAATACCAGTAGGACATTAATTCTCAGGTTGCTAGGTTTTCAAAAAATGTGTAAAGTTAGGAAGCTTAGACCTATCTGCCTGATAATGAGGAAAGAGACATGTATTTTACTGGAATAGCAGAAAAACTGTCACTGATGTTATTTTTGTAATTGTTCTTGGAGAGAAGTAGAAAGTCCTCCTGAAGATTAACAGAGAAGTCTACTTCATTGTAAGCAAAGCATTGCCTAAATCCTAGGCTCTTAAATACCTATTAAGTTCCGATGCAAAACAAGCCTGCACCAGCCAGCTACAGCCAGCCAGCTGGTAATAAATTGGAATTTGGACTTCATGCTGATAAAAAGGCACCGAGATTTTGGACCATTCCCACCTTTAAATTCAGCTCCATGTACTCTAGGAAGTGCAGCACACCCGCTCCCTCTAGGTAGCAATGAACCTCAGGTGCAGTTGAAACTGCAGGAGTTTTTGAGGATCCCATAAGAAGTTTCAGGCAATGTGGCTCTTTAAAAAACACCACCTCCCTTACCTAGATAGGAATGTCCACGATAGAGAGTGAGGTGGAGAAAGTCTTTGTTCCAAGCCATCAGGTCACAGCCAGGTCCAAGGCCCAAGAAGGGCAGGCTGCACCATTCATGAGCTGATGCAGCTTTTCCAGAAGCCAAGCTGTGGAATCAAAGGGCAATTTCTTTTCAGTTGTACTCCTGGCTGGTGTTGGTGCATGGAAGAGCTCCAAGAAGGAATATGCAGGAGCAGTTTTCCCCATTTCCTTCTTTTAAAATGTGGGGAAAACAGTTTAAAAATGCAGCTTTCAGATGAGAAAATAAAATAATTTAAATTACTTTTAAAACACAGAAGTAAGGAATTAAAGCTACAACCTACAGGTAACTCATGCTTTTGGTCTCCAGATTCCTGTAATATGTTTAGAGATTAAAATAATTTACTCTTCAGAAATAACAGAATGGAACAAGTCAGTGTGTGAATGTTGGAATTGGCTAATTTACAAAGAAGGTTGGGGAAAACAATAACATATTGGATTGACAACTTGTGTATGGTTCTGTGCCAGGATCCTGCCTAATGCACCTGAACAGGTGGAAATATTAAACCCCAGAAGCACAAGAACTAAAAGGGAAATTTTGATGAGCTCTTAAACAGGGTCATGAACATGACTGTATTTCTGCTGGCGCTACTAAAAGAAGTCAAAACTTGCCACGGCTTTTCCAGTGTGAAGGAGGCAAAGGAAGCACTTTCCCCTCTGATTAAAAATGTGATCCTGCAGAATGGGAAGGCATCACAGTCCTGATGAAAGCCCTCTTCAACATACTGGGAATGCTATTAGAGTTCTTGAAACCACTACTGAGGTATTTTACAATCACATATATGCATGACAGCGCTGACCACTTAATCCCCATTCTGTCATAGGCAAGTTGGAGAATAAAAATTACACTGACACCCAAGGGTATTTTATAATAGAATACGAAATAAAACAATAAATTTGCAGACGATTTTGGCTTTGCCTCATGGTATTGCATTATGCACCAAATATTCCTGGCCTCTCATTCATTACTCTTTAATTATAACAGAATACCTTTCTTTCAGACTTAATTAACCTCTGAAAGGAGTTTGTGACCTTGGGACCCTCCTGTGCATTTGCAACGTGATGTTGGAATATTGCTCTGCCTGGAAACACTTCCTTTAATGCTGAGATTTAATGAAGTGCACAGGTTTTTACAGGGAACACACAAAATATGAGAACCCTGCATGTGGTCATTTAATGAACAAGAGCTAGAGCATATCAATTAGAATCATAACTCAATACTAAATTAACATTAAAAGATGCACAAGAGTATTCCCAGAGGAGAGGCTCATTACAGTAAACATGATGGTGAATGCTCTTCCCTATTACTTTCACTGTGGGGCAGAGAAGAGGGAGTAATGAAATGAGGAGGGATTTGTCCATTTAATTCCTTTTTGTTTAAGCCAGCAGAAGCTTAAGTATCCCACTAAGCCAAATGACAGTGTAGTACAGTTCCAGCTCCTGTCTTTGTCAGAAAGTGCTGTTCAAGCTGAAACACTGTGACTCTGAACAGAAATCAGAGAGGAGTAACCTTTTCACAAGATGAGAGGCAGAACCACAGCTCGTGCAGTCGCTTTCATTGCTTTGCTGCAAAGCTTCGAACGATGGATTAATGTTGGCCCCTTGGTGCCAATCAGAGCAGACTGGTGCTTGCAGAGTAGGTGCTGGTCCAGTAACTCACTTGCTAGGAATGTTAACTCTTCAAAATGGATTCTTCACCATTCTGAGAACTCCTTCTGAGAGCTAAAACTTACATCAATCCATGCACGCTCCTCATACAATTCCCTCCTGTACAAAACCACCCCAAAATCACCTTAGGAACAGTTTTCTTTTTTTCCTACAGTTGAATGCATCAGAAAGAAGAGATATTGACATCCACATCTGTCACTTCATTAATTACAACCATTTGTTGTCAAACATCACAGATGATGTTTTAGCAAAAAAGGAAAAAACGGCACTGGATTCTTTACTGACTCTTTTCAAGTGTCTTTTTGGGACAGTCTGTCTTTCTCTCACCACTCAAAATACCTTCATGTGCACGATTACAATCTGATCTGTCATCAGTATTAACACCCCTGCTGCAGCTTATAAAATTAGAAAACATCAATCCTCCTACAGATAAGTGCTGAAGCTTGCAGAGGAAAATAACAAAGCCTTCCTTTCTTTCTTGCTACAGAATAACAGTTGCTCCACTGGAGTTACTACCTAGGTTTATTCCAGAGACTTTTCTCCTTTTCAGCTTTAGTATCAAAAATGTTTTCATTCCCTTCCCATCTTTTTCCTTGTGCCCTGTTTTTCTCCCTCCCTTGCAATTTTTTGCCTTTTTTAGATTATGTCCGTGCCCAACCTGTTTAGATCCTCCAAACACCAAGGCAGCAATCCCGACAAAGAAACAGAGATATTCAGAGTTCTGTTGCATTGCTGCATAGACTCTATGACTCCAAGCCCTTGCAGACTTCACTTCTGTGCAGAGGGAATGACAACCACAGGCACTGCTCTGGCCCACAGCTGGATACCCACCACCAAACAATGTCATTGGACTTGTAACACACACCAGTTGCAGAAACAATAAATCAGTCAATCAAGCAATCACCCTACTACCCACTCACCAGCTTAAAAACCCCCACAAGAACAAAAGCCAACCTAAAAGTCCTACCAGTCTCATACAAAATATTTTGAGCTACACCCACATACCAGTCTCTTTTTTAAGCTGAAGGAAAAGGGGAAGTCCAAAGACACAGCCATTTGCTACCCCCTCTCTCATTGTTTCATACTTCAAGCACTCTAAAAATAGACCTTTTCTAACCTGCTGATCTCTATCAGTCTTTTTCACTGGCATCCTGTAAGGTCTCCCCACACTAATGGGTTAATCCAGCCTCAAGCTGCAAATCCCTACTTTTCCTTTCACTTAGAGAGTCACTCTAATTTATGCAAAACACTTATAATGAATAA
The DNA here is from genome assembly GCA_013397175.1 of Platysteira castanea. NCBI lineage: Eukaryota > Metazoa > Chordata > Aves > Passeriformes > Platysteira > Platysteira castanea. The sequence goes on from VYXC01001398.1 coordinate 278,836, forward strand.
ATGAAGGGGAAGAGCAAAATGATTATTTATTGCTTCTATTCTTTTTTTAATACGCCAGATACCTTTTACACAGAGATCAAAACACTGAAGAAAATGAAGATCAAACTGCATGCATATGTGTACTCTGTGGTCCAAAACATCTTATCTACACATTCCCATTAGTCACATGATGTGAGTACCTTCAACTGCCCACTCAGCTTAATATCAAAATAAAGAAACTTATTCCAGCTGGAGTTTCTTAACCACCAGGGAAAGCCAGGCAGTTTAAGAGTTAAGCAGTTTGTGTAGGTGGGATATTGCTCAAGAGTTAGACCAAGAATAGAGCAAGGACTATTCTTAGACCAAAAATAATCTATTGCTACAGGATTAATTTCATTCCTGGTATTACTGCTACTCTTCTAAATATTCTAAACATTTTCATCACTGTGTGGGCACCTCGAAGTTATTTGACATACAGTAAGCAGTAATAATTTCCAACTATTTCCAATGATGAAATCAGAGTAATAGATGCTCAAACAATATTTAACACAGTTAAAAGGTTTTTTGTTTGGTTTGGGATTTTTTTTTTTTTTTAAAGCACAAGGGATGAAAATGGATTATGTCCCAGTCTCTGGAAGATGTGGTTACTGACAAAGTAACAGTAGGAGTCTCACTCTTGTTCCATCCATTTCACAGGCTGTTGGAACAATACCAGGTTGCTGAAAACATTACAATCAGCTGTGGCGATTTGCCTGCTTGCAATCACCATGGAGAAGTGATGCACCATGCAAAACATTAGTTATAATGCAAGAATTCAGGGCAATGCATGGAGAGGGTGTAATTGCTTAGGCATCTAGTGCTTAATATCTTACCAATTAAGTCAATGGAACATCCTGAATTTGCACAAAAGGGAATCAGCATCCCTATTCAACAAGTACAGGCCCCATATATTTCTGTGTTGCGATAATAAAGGAAAATACCTAAGTAACACTAAAAAGAGAACAAAACTGACAAGCTTGCATGGAATCTTAGTTCCCCTCATTCACCACGTGCATTTCAAAATCCTGAAAAAAGCCACAACCTAATTTCTAGTAGGATCTTCATGCTGTGTGCCCACAGATAGTCACTGGTCAGTCTTGGTTTGTTTCTTCTCTCTCTAGAATGAAACATAAATTTCGACCATGTTTAACTGTATTCATTCTCAACTATTATTTGTCTGACCCTTTTCATTTTGTAGTCAGTTTAATATTCCTTGGTACTCAGAGGAATAAACAAGGACATTGCTCCAAAGCCAGTAAAAGCTGAATGCATCTCTTCCTTAGCCCATTTCAGCAATTGTACAGTACATGCAAGTGCCCCTATTTGAACCAAAAAGAACTACTGTAGGACAGAGGGATTTTTTTTTTTTTATTCTGAATGTTTCCATGTTCAGACTGCCTCACAACATACAGGTATTTTGGTGGTATGCTGGAGTTCTCATCCAGACCTTTATCTACTGCTCTCTTCTCTCATCTCTCTAAAGTTCACTCTTCTAGTCGTATCCTTGCAATACTAATCTGTTCCTGAGGTGCTGATATGTACACAAGTGCTTACACAAAGATAAGAAAAATGGAAAATATTTGCAAGTAAAGGCATTGCCCACAGCATACAGAATATGCTCACACTGGTATCAGAAACCATCTTAGTGCCTTAGCGCAAATTTCAGTCAAAATACTTCCTATTTCATAGCTGAGTTAATGAGCCAGAGCTGAAGGATGTGCTGATACTGGTACAGGGTTCTGCAGAGACATCAAAACCAGTTTGCAAATAGACTCTAGACTTGCTCGTGTGGAATGTCCCACACAGGTAGAAAAGCATCAAAACACAACTCCAGTGGACCTTTACGCATTTCCAGTTATTTTAAGACACTCTGTAACCTTGGATCTAATACCCCTGCTGTACAATCAGATATCACTCTTCTCAGTTATTTGAGATCAGTAGGCAAGATATTTCTGTACACCTTATACCATTTCCAACAGCCTTTTGACTATCTTTTAACATTATTGCCTGATGTATTTTCATTTTATCTGTTACCAAAAACAGATAACTCTTTCTTCCCTTGCTCAAAAATCAGAATTCTCTACATTTCTCTATAATTGTCATTCACTATGTTTTCAGGTATACTGACTAAAACTTTTTCTTTTAAGTCTGCAGGCAAGAGACAGAAATTTATGCCTTTTTTTTTTTTTTTTTTTTTTTTT